>CAHIKZ030000990.1:282500-325000 GCA_903632075.3 Acanthosepion pharaonis | reverse complement strand
GGCATCAGTCATGAAAAATGATCATTCTACATGATTTCTGTAGTGACAGAGATGTAGTTTTTACTGACAACTGTTGAGATTACCATGGATAGATTATGTGAAAATAGAGAAAGTTCTCAGAATATGAGCTATAAAGAGATTTCTACTAACAATCAGAAAGAGACTGCTGAAAATTTTGGACACATACTGAGAAAAGAGAGCATAACAAATATAATGTATCAAAGATAGAGGAAGCAGCAAAGAACTTACATGACATGTTTGAGTAAATGGAAGATGAAATAAATTCAATAAAGAAAAGTCATAAAGAAGTTGAAAGCAATAAAAGAAAGGAAGCTGTAGAGAGCTATGATCTCCCACAACCTGCAGAGATATAGCACAGAAAGAAAGTGAGAGAAAGTAAGTGCAAGAATATCTGCTACTTAATATAAAATTCAAGGAGCAAACCATTAACTGATCTATTTTGATTTGAGCAAACCATTAACTGATCAATTCAATTTTGAGCAAACCATTAACTGATCAATTCAATTTTGAGCAAACCATTAACTGATCAATTCAATTTTGAGCAAACCATTAACTGATCTATTCAATTTTGAGCAAACCATTAAATGATCTATTCAATTTTGAGCAAACCATTAACTTATCTATTCAATTTACAGAACAAATCTATTCAATTTTTAAGCAAAGCATTACCTGATCTATTCCAATTTGAGCAAACCATAAACTGATCTATTCCAATTTAAGAAAACCATTAGTTGATCTATTCTCATTTAAGAAATCTGTAGATGATCTGTTCAGATTTGAAGTAACCATTATTGATCTTTTCTGATTCAAAGTAACCATAATGGATTTATTCATATTTTAGCAAATCATTTATTGTTTGATTTTGAATTTTACAAACCATTGCTTGATCTTTTCTGATTTTTCAAACCATCGATCTGTTCTGATCTGAACAAATTGATCTATGTTGATTTGAGCTAACTATTGATTTCACTATTCTCATTTGAGCTAATCATTGATTGATATATTCTGATTTGATAACCAAATGTATACTGATTTGAGGTAACCTTTGACCTGATTTGAGAAAACCATTCATTGATCATTTACTGTGCAAGAATAAATAGTGTAAATTTTCTAAACCTATTATTTCTGTAAGTCTATGATGGACAGTGTGTGTCTGTGTGTGTATCTTCATCTCAAAAATATAAAGTGCCACAAAAATGAAGCACATGCATATGTCTTTAGATAAGTATTTTTGTATTTGTTTACTGAGCTCAACTGAGTCTTGTCTGAGTTCACAGTAGTGAGGCATCCAATAAGAAATGAATTCAGCACACTAATAAGAATTCAGGGGAATAGTTTGTTGACCATTATTTCACAGAAGGTGTTCTATTCATGCACATATATGCACAGACATTCCTGTAGTGTCTAGAAAGGCATGAATACTCATATGAAGACTTGCAATTTCTTCTATGTGTCATGTCCTTTCAGGACGTGGAAGATCATGTCTGTTCATGTCCTTTATGGCTCTTTGTAAGGTTTGTCATTTTGCCAGCTTCCCTAATCCCTGTTCTACCAACCAATTACACAAGCTCATTAGACAGGTTATGCACTGCTTTCTTCTGTCCCTCTTGCCTCTAATATGTCCTGTGAGTGTTCTAAGCTCTCTTAGCCTTCATAATATATATGAAATGATCCCTCAGCCTCTTCAGATAGTAATCCATAAGAAAACTTTTGGTTCATCATTATAAAAGATATATTAAGAATGGAAAGCAATATCAGTCTCTCTTAGCGTCAGTATGTCCTGTGAGTATCAAATTCTCCTAGCCCTCTTTCCTCATTATGTGACCTAGAAATTTTAATTGTTTCTTTCTGATTCTCAGTATAAGTGTACTTTCTGTTTCCATTATCCCTAAAACTTCCTTGCTAATCACACATTATGTCCATGGTATTCTCAGCATCCTTCTGTAGAACCACAGCTTTGTTGCCTCAAGTCTTCTCTTCATTTGGGAGGCAATTGTTGAGCATTCACTTTCAAATACGAGGACTGATATAACATAACAGTTAAGTACCCTAATAAATACATGCAGACTTCCAGTTAAAATGTATAATAAATATAGAAAAATCAAAATTGCTTTATCTGAAGAGAAGATGAGTTTTATAAAATACTTCTAATTTGAACTTTTTTTTGTACTGATTATATATATTATCTTGCCTTCAATATGTCCAGCAAGTGTCAAATTTTCTAAGCCCACTGTCCTCATTATATGCCCTATAAATTTAAATTTCTGATGTTAAGTGCAAGTATTCTTCTTGTTTTCCATTTTCTCTAAAACTTTGTTGTTGCTCATATGTTTGGTCCATGATATTCTCAGCATCCTTCTGTAGAAACATTTCTGGTTCAAGTCTCTTCTTCATCTGTGAGAATATTGTCCAGTATTCACTGCCATATAGGAGGACTGGTATTACATAACAGGCATGGTGGAGTAATGGATAGTGGCTTGGATTGAGCAATTGGAGAGCTGAGTTCGAATTCCAGTCGAATCCATTACATTCACTTACATGCTCATACCCTTGGGAAAGGTATGAATCCTCCTCTTCAGCCCTCAGCTATGGGTAAGTAGCAGACAGTCTGGGTTCTATAGCCTTGGATGGCAACTGGTCTCCCACAGAAAGAAATGGCAACCTACTGTGGGAAAAAATCTGCCTGATCAGTCGTGTATCAAAAGATACATGATCGCCTAAGCATGTATCATGCATGGCACATAACTGACTGACTGATGAGTTGTTTGACTATAACTTCTAGATAGGTAATAAACAGCTTTTCTTTTCTGTTTTTTTTATACTATTGTTCACCTAATATAAAATCCGGGAGTCACTCAAGGTAGTAGGTAACTAAATGAAGTTGTTGTAAAGGCATACAAGAAAGAGCAATAGCCACTAAGCCTAAATAGGATACACCAATGGGAAATCTTTTTATAGTCTATTGCTTACCTGATGCAAGGTCTAAGAGCCTCTCAAGGTAGCACTTTAGTTTAGTCAATTTGTTTTCTAAGTCTTATCTACCCATTTCAGGTTATTAAAGGTCAGGCACACTGGGGTAATGGATAGCAGCTTGGATTGAGGAATTGGAGATTCGAATTCCAGTCAAATCCATTACATACACTTACATGCTAGTACCCTCGGGAAAGATATAAATCTTCTTCTTCTTCTCCCTCCAGCTATGGGTAAATAGCAAGACAAATAGAGTTCTATAACCTTGGATGGCAATTGATCTACCACAGAAAGAAATGGCAACCTGCTGGAGGAAAAAATCTGCCTCGTCAGTCATGTATCGAAAGACTGGCTGACTCTTTGCTTAGCTTTTGGAAGGCTTCTTAAGCATCTTCAGATTTTGATGCTTCACTTTCAGTCCTTTGTTAAAACACTTCCCAGATATTTAAATGTAGAGATTGTCTGTGGATGCAAGACTTTATAGGAATGACTTTAAATTATATTTTTCAATATTTAATAGCTCAATAGACTGTGTAAATATCTAACTCTCTTAATAAAGATGTATGTAAATAAGAAACCCTGTTTCTGTGGAAATACCAAAAATTGCGAAGAAAGTGAATCTAGTGGAAAATACAACTGCTCTCCTCTATGGCAGTGAATGTTGGAGAATTTCTTTACAGATGAAGAGAAGACTTGAAGAAACATGTAGTCCTAAAGATCTACCCTGAGAATAATATGGACAGAACATGTGAGTCACAAGGAAGTTCTTAAGGAGAATAAAAAAAAGAAAGGACACTTGAACTTAGTATCAGAAAAAGACAGTTGAAATCTTTGGGACAAATAAGGAAAGCAGTCTTGTAGAATTTAACAGTCACAAGACATACTGGATCAAGAGAGGTACAAGGAAACAGCAAGTAACCTACTTAACAAGATTGTGAAAATAGATGACAGACCTGAGAATAGTAATGATAAGAAGGGAGCAAACATCAGTTAGAGCTACAAAGGATAGGAAGTTGTGGAAAGCAATTATTGTTTATGTCCTGAAGGGAGACAGCTTATGAAAGAAAATCAATAAAATAGTAATTTTAAGTGACATAGGAATATTATATATATATATATATATATATATATATATATATATATATATATGTGTGTTATTTTTAATTTATTTTGTTTAAATGTTATTTTTGATGGATGCCCATATTCAAGTAGAAGCTCTGTCCTTTAATTAAACAGTATTTTTTATCCAATTACATCTACTGGCCTGAATATTTGAGAAATCTTGTCAGAAAAATATACATCCTCTGGCAGGATTCAAACTTGCATCCCCTATCTTCAAACAAAGCCTGTCTTTTGAACACACACTTCTCTGCTGATTCTCAAAACATCTATATCTGCTCTGTATCTTATCCTACCATAGACAAATTTATTTTTAGGAAATTTTTGTTTGACTAGAAGACCTACGTAGCTGAGCAGTCAAGCACGTCAGATCCACTGACAGTTCTCCATAGGTGATGCAGGTTTGAATATTGCTGGAGAATACTTATTTTTCTGACAAGATTTCTATAATATTCAGGCCTGTAGATGTAGTTGGATAAAAAATACTGTTTAATTAAAAAAACAGAGCTTCTACTCAAATATGAGTATCCATCAAATATAATGTTTAAACAAAATAAATAAAAAATAACAATATGTCAGATTTAATCGATCTCCTATATATATATTGGGATCAAATATGGATTGAAATCCAATAGAATGAGAAATTGAGTGCTTTTCTGACACGCTGTTATATATATTCTGGTAGTGGTGTTGTTTTTTCACAAATTTCAATCACTTTAAGGCTATTCCACACTCAACCATTTGGTTATTCCATCCTCAGTGATTTTGATTAGTGAGTATATTATATATATATATATATATATATATATATATATATATATATATATATATATGTGTGTGTGTGTGTGTGTATTCTCTAACTACCCTTATTATGACATCTTAGATGAGCTGAGACAAGAATAAAATACCCAGTGCAGGTTAAAGCTGACTGCCAGACAAATATGTGACTGCCACACAAGAAAATGACAGTTATGGTTAGTCAGACCTGCAGCAGGAAATTATGTTCTGGGTGTATATCATATATATAATGGAAAAAAATGAATGACAAAGTGGAAAAAGTTTTCTTGTGATACGTTTTGTCTTTTAGGACTTCATCAGTTGAAATTTGTTATTTAGTCTGATGAAGACTTAAAGGATGAAACACGTCACAAGAAAACTTTTTCCACTTTGTCATATATTTTCCCCCACTACTGTTGCTGTTTTCTAAGTCTACCCATTTCAGGTTATTAAAGGTCAGGCACACTGGGGTAATGGATAGCAGCTTGGATTGAGGAATTGGAGATTCGAATATATAAAACCACACACACACACACATATATATATATATATATATATATATATAATACAAATTTGTAATAAAATGCAATACAAACAGCAAAACAGGTTCTTAATGGTTTTAGAAAAACAATTTATATGATTAAAAAAGTGCTTAATGCACCTTCAAAAAATAGAAAATACAGAGTAACTTAAACTTTTTTCCAAAATACAGTTAAAAAAAACTCAAACATTACTGCTATAATGGTTTCATCTGTGAATCATTAGGCAGTAAAAGTTGGGTCTTTTTAACTATGTTGGAAGAGAGTTATATGTGATTATAAATAATATATATGAAAGATGAAAATAGCTCAAATGAACCTGATTGATCAGTATTTAATATTTGATTAACAAATTAATATTTTCTAATATTATGTTTATACAAATCATTCTAAAAATATGATTACCCTAAAAAAAGATATTTAAAAAAATAAACCACACTTCTTTGTTTATAAAATATCAATTACCTACAACCACCTTATAAATAATAAGCTTTTTACACAACTTTTGGTGTGTTGTTATTTCAGTGTCAAAATAATATAATGTAAAAACCTTATTATTCCCCAAAACACACTGGGATAGTGAAAGAGCCTTCCAAAAACTAAGGAAAATATTAACAGAAAAATTTCATTGGAAGCAAAGAAAAGAGTACTGAATTCTTACATAATATCAGTCCTTCTATAGGGAGATTGAAAAGTAACTTCCTATTTTATGTATGATGGACACTCCCATCTAACTATAATTTATACAAGATGGGAGAGTCCATCATATATAAAATAGGAAGTTACTTTTCAATCACCCTGTATATGACACTGGATACTGAACAATCTCTTCCGAGATGAAGAAGAGATTTGAAGCAACAGAAATGTGGTTCTACAGAAGGATGATGAGACTAGCATGGACTGAAAATTTGAACCACAATAAAGTTTTTGGGAAAATGGAAACAAAAAGGATACTTATACTTAACATCAGGAAGAGATAGTTGAAATTAGGTCACATAATGAGGAAAGAGGGCTTAGAAAATTTTATACTCATAGGACATATTGAAACCAAGAAGGACAGAGTAAAACAATGCATGACCTACCTAGTAAATGCATGGCAGAACAAAGTATAGGAGTGATAACAAAATTTATTAAGAGCTACAAAGGACAGGAAATTGTGGAGAGTCATGATCGCCTACATCTTGAAGGGGCAAAGTGCATTGAAGAAGATGAAAATATAATTTATCAGAGGAAAAGTTATTTAGTGCAGAGTTAATGCTTAAAGAATCTTTGTAATTTTTATTGTGCATCAACATGTTCAAATCAGTGACTGAATAAAAAAAAATGTTGAAGTTAGCTTATCAAATGTAAAGGATGATTTTTGTCTGTTAAGAAAAACAAAACTCAAAGCTTCTCTTCAAAGATGATTTATATACAAAAAAATTTAAAATAGAGGAAGAGATTATTTCACTAATTTTCTGATGTGTATTCAAAGCTCTTTGAAGATTATTACCTATGACATACACCTGAGGAAGGAAAAAAAAACACACTAGCTTCAAGGTGATCAAAACAACAAATTCGGTGATACTCATCTAAACAATACAGAACTTTAAGCTGACCTTATAAAGATAATGAAATTTAAAGCTTATTAAAATGGTAAGATCATATGTTAAATGAGACACTGAACCTGTAGAAATTCTGAAGCTTAAAATGAAAATTAAAAAAAAAACCTGAATTTAACTGAACTAACACTCATCAGTTTACAATGTTTTTTGATACTTTTCGGAAATAAATCTACATAATGTCTGCAAATGTGTTTTCTAAATGCAGAGCTCTAAATAGATTTAAAACAATTTCTGACATTTAAAAAAAAAATTTCAAAAAGAAAAAAGAAGGGTAGAAAAAGAAAAAGTGAAAATTGAATTTCAGGAAATAAAAAGAAAAGATTGAAAAAAGAAAAGATTGAAAAAAGACTCAAATTGATTTTAGGTAAAGATTGGCTACATTCCTGACTCTTGTGTGGCAACACATTGATCGAAATGTGTTTGTATGGAGATGGCAAATTCACGTGAAGAAAGAATTCATGATATAAACTTTAAGAGAAAGAATAAAATGGAGGAAGTAGAGAATGAAAGAGAGGAAAAGGAAGAAAGAACGAAAGAGTCAAATTCTGGGATGGAAGAGAAAGAGAATGAGAGAGAGAGAGAGGAAAAGAAAGAGTAAAATTCTGGGATGGAGGAGGAAGAAAATGAAAGACAGGAAAAGAAGAAGGAAGAAAGAAAGAGTAAAATGCTCAGGTGGAGCGGGAGAAAGAACAAAAGAGAGGAAAAACTTAAGAAAAAAAAGTAAAATGCTGGAGTGGAGAGAATGAAAAAGAGGAAAAAACTGTAGAAAGAAAGATTAAAATGGAGGCATGGAGGAGAGAGTGAACAAAAGAAAGTAAAAGGTAAAGAAAGAAAGAGTAAAAGTTGAGAGAGAACAAATAAGTGAAAAAGGTGAAGACTTTTAAAATAGGTCAGAAGAATGCTGCTGAACTCTTCCTGAGTGTGTGGGTGTAACAGTAGCAATATGCGTGGGTGTGTAAGTCTATGCATCTTTATATACAGGTGTGTATATGGGTATACAGGAGTTTATGTGCAAGCGTATATGTGTGTATGTTCACATATAAATAAATATGCATGTCTAAGTATACAGAAATATACTTATCAGTATGTATGTGAGTTTAAATATGTGGAAGTACTTAAGCAATATGCAGGTGTATTTTACATGAACCTACCTGTTCATTTATATATATATATATGTACAAGAAAGCAACGATAAGACTTTCAGTGGATAATGTCAACATGAACACTTGTAAGTGCTCATCTAATTGTGTTGGGTATATATATATATATATATATATATATATATATATATATATATATATAGAGAGAGAGAGAGAGAGAGAGAGAGATGTGTTATTATGATAAATTTAGTATAGGAGATTAGGAAATTGAATATGGAATAAGCTATAATAGGAGTTGTTTCCCTCCAACAACATCGCAAGCTGCTACAAAACTAAAGCATTAACCTGATTCATCTTCTTAAACAGTCTTGTCAGACTAAGACTTTCATGTGGATGTCATGCATAGCACCATACTTGCTCAGAAATTAAACTCTCATCTGTATACAACTGCTTTCTTAGATTAATGGTTAGAAATGGCTTTTAGTGAATGAAGCATGTAGGTCTAAGTAAGGCCAATCAATCTTCAAACATCATAGATTGTTGCTACAAAATCACAAAGAACAGTACCAAATAACAGAAACCCCATCACCTGATGTAAAGAAAGAAATAAAGATTTTTGTGGATAAAGAGGTGTATGTAGTGTAGCAGTTATCAATGGAGAAAATGGGATTGGTGGTTGAGTTCCATTTCTGTCTGAGTCTATTGCATTCATTTTCCTCACGAATACTCTTGGAAAAAGGAAAAATCTATCTCTTCTCCTGCCAGCTACTCATCAAAGAGCAAAGCAGACTGGAATCTACATCCTTGGTTGGCAACCAGTCTAGGAGAAGTACAACCATGAGTTTAAAACTGGTTACATGTAGGACAAGCAACTTCACCTGTAGCAATAATCTACTTTCTACTGAAGCCACAGTAGGACCAGTTGGCATGATGGGGCTATAGTCCTATATTCCATGGGAAACCTACAGGCTCAGGATGAAGGAGAGGAAGAAGGATATGTTTGGGTGTGCGTTAATGTGACTATCACACATTTGCTTTGTCAGGGGTGGAGCCTATAATATGCCAACTGCACCATTCAACCAAAAGGGACCACATATCAAGCAATTACTTACATATTTAAATATTTCACAATGAATGTGGAGAAAAATGAGTCAAATGGTGCATGATGAATGACCAGGTAATAGCCAACACCTGGTTCCAAGAACATCCAAGATGATTATGGAGATGGAGAAACCCAGGAAGATAAACTAAAAACCAAATTGACTACATAGCCAGCAACAAAAGATTCAGGAATGCAGATGTTCACTGCAAAATCTATCCAAGTGCCCACTGCAGAAGCAACCACCTCCCTGTTATATGTAAACTAAGAGTGAAACTATAGAAACTGAAGAAGCCTAACACAGCACCCAAATTGCAATACATCAGACCCCTGAATAACCCGAACCTGAAGGAAAAATATATGGAGAATGTGAAAAGATATGAGGGACAAAATGGAAATGGAAACTTGAAATGGGACACATTAAGAGAAGCTTTAGCGACATCAGCAAATGATATCCCAAAGGAGAATGAATACAAAAGAAAAATGAATGGATCACAGATGAGATTCTTGATATGATGCAAAAGAGACAGAAAAAAATGCCTAGACATGGAACGGAATACAGAAAACTACACAATAAAATAAGGAACAAATGCAGGCAGGCTAAAGAAGAATGGTTCAAAGAAAAATGTACAGAAATAATAGAGAGAACGAGTATCACAGATAAAGGAGATATGTATAAAATAACAAGGGAACTAACAGGATAGAAGACATGCTCATATTAAAGAAAGAAAAAATTCTTCAACACTAGAACGAATATATTGGAGATCTTTCCATAATGAAAAAAAAACAACAGGCTCTACGCAGAAATACTGACGGACAAAAGTGGAAGCTGCACTGGCCAAATTGGACAGAAACAAAGCAGAGGGGACAAACAAAATTGTAATAGAGATTATGGCAACTTTAGATGATTTTGGCATATACAGAAATAATAAATGAAAGCTACAACAGTGGTGATATACTGGAAGACCTAAGCAGTTCTATTTTCATAGCACTGCCTAAGAAACCTGGTTCAAACGAATGTGAACTCCACTGAACAATCAGCCTAATGAGCCACATAACAAAACTCATCATCCAAATTCTGATGAATAGAGCATGCAGCAGAATCAGGCCAGAGATAGGATAAGAACAGTGTGGGTTTGTTAAAGACACCAGAAAAATGAATACAATATTTATGCTCAGAATGTTATCAGAAAGTGCAATACAAATACAGAAGAACATGTACTCCTGTTTTATAGATTATGCAAAGTATATGCCACAAAGACCTGTTATAGCTGCTCAGCAAACTTGACATATTCAAGAAAGACATTAGAATAATCAAAAATGAGTTTAGAAGATATACAAAAATAGAAAAGGACAAAGATGTGTCTTCTCACCAGACTTATTCAACCTGTAGTGAGGCAATTCTGAGGATTTATCATTGGCGGCCACAATCTTAACAACATAAGATATGCAGATGACACAGTTCTGACATAAGATATGGAAAGGAAACTACAAAACCTCCTACAGAAGGTAGCGAAGGAGAGTGAGAAGGGACTAAGCATAAACTACAAGAAAACAGAATGTATGGTCATCAGCAAAAAGATGAGTTCAAAATGCAATTTACAGGTCAGGGACACTACAATCAAGCAAGTACAGAAATTTAAATATCTGGGAAGTGTTCTAACAGACAATGCAAAGTGCAACACTGAGATCCGAAGATGTGTTGGATGGCCAAAGATACATTCCAAAAGCTAATCAGAGTATTACAAGACAGGAAAGTTTAATTGGAAACAAAGAAAAGAGTACTGAACTGTTACATGATATCTGTCCTCCTGTATGGCAGCAAATGCTGCACAATCTACTCAAAAATGAAGAAGAGACTTGAAGCAACAAATGTGGTTCTACAGAAGGATGCTAATGATGCCATGGGTTGAACATGTGAGCAATGATGAGGTTTTGGAGACTATTGAAACAAAGAGGAAACTTCTACTTAACATCAAGAAAAGGCAGCTGAAATTTCTGGGACACATAATGAGGAAGGAGGGTTAGGAAAATCCGATACTCATGAGATGGATAGAGGGAAAGAGGAACAGGGGAAAGCAATGTATAACATACTGAATAAGCTTGAGCAAGTAGATGGCAGAACAGGGTCTGGGATAAATAACAAAAAACAAAACTTAGGAGCTATAAGGGACAGGAAGAGGTGGAGGGCCATGATCGTCTATGTCCTGAAGGGACACAGCATATAAAAGAAGAATATTTACCTATTCTCAAACCAAGTAAATGCTCACAGACTAATATATAAAAAAATAAAAATAAAACTGACTTTTTTAAGATTGTATGGCCCAACAAAGGTTGACATGTTCTGGTATTATTTCAAACTATTGGTCGATACAGATATTATTATAGACAGTTTTGACCAAGTACTCTCTGGTCGTCATCAGGTGTCCATTGATTGGCTGATAAAGGTATCTGTTGGTTATTGTGATATTTTGTTCCTGTGACATCAGTTATTGTTCATTCTTGTTGAATTGGTGCTTCACTACCTAAAGATTGAACTCATGACCACTAGATAATAAAAAACACAAGTATGACCAATTCCAATATCCACTACATTACCACTGCAAAGGACAGTAATGGTGTGTTTTTGGAGCCTTTGATATTCAAGCTTAAATGGTTTTGACATTTGGTTATGATGGCAAGTTTGTACTGATTTTCTCAGATATCAAATACTAAATTATGTACGGTTGGCATGTAAAATCAACCAACACTATTAAGGCATAGTTGATCTGTTGATTACAAACTATTTGGGATCAAGTTTACTTTACAAGAAAGATTCTTGATAAATGAAATCCAATTCCACAAATTCAGATTTTACTGACCCAAAAACTGTGCAACAATGAATGTACTTTTACTCAAGTCCAGCTGAATTATCTTGTTTATATTTATAAATAACTTCTCAGGAAACATGAAAAGAATGCCTACATGCAACTATATACACAAAACAATACATGTATATCAGTAGATATTTACTTACTTTATGAATATTGCTTTCAAGTCAAATAATTCAGGTGTCTATGCCTAACTGTAAACTTTGCATACATACATTTGTCTTACAGGTGGAGAAAATGGAACTTAGTAATGACTTGGAGGGATGGAATTAATCAACTAAATTTAAATTTTAATCTCTTCAAAGAACACTACAAAGAAAGGCTTGAATCCAATTTCCCTTCTGCTTTTCTCCTTTCAATGTCAAGCAATCACAAGACAATGGAATATAGAAACAGAGGAAGTAAGTTAATAGAGAGGCAAATCAATCTTACTATAAATATTTTCTCAGACAATTACATCAAATAGAAGCTATATACTACCAAATGTAACATAGCAAATTAATACCAATTCCAGGACCTGTTTATCAACTGAACATAAAATGAGGTTTACGCACTTATATTGTAAACTAATTATAGTAAATATGGCTCAAATAAATTTGGCCTCCTGTCAAAAAAGGTTCAGTTTAAGTATCTTTGGATTTGGGAATGAAATGGTAGTGAGTTTAACATTCCAGTCAAGATCAGATAGTTAATAGTGAAAACATGTTAAAATCCATCAAATCTACCAGGGGAAAAAGCTAAATATAATTTTCATATTTGTTTAACAATCACTACATATTTATAAAGTTTGTAATAGTCAAATTGTATAGATAGATATGAACAGGCTGATACAGATAGATCCTGTAGTTTTAAAATCAGTAATTTTTTTCTAAGATTTATTCAGTTTATTGATCTGCATTACTTTTGTTGTTTTATGGATTTAGAAATTCATTGAGACACTGTGGAGATAATGATATCAGTAGTCTGAACAACTCTTGGAATGAGTTAAATCATATTTGTTTATTTATAACAAATTTCTCTATGGACTCCACATTTTAAAAGCCTTATACCAGTTTAAATAAAGTTTAGTTAATATTTATTTTTGGGATTTCAACAGCAGCTCTTCTGTTATACAGATCTGTTTCAAAGCAGTTTGGTTATTAGTTAATGTATTTTAATAATGTACTTTTGTTCATGCCATCAAGTTTATGTTAAACAAAAGAATATAAAAGTTGAACAGATATATGAACAAAGAATGGTTAATTGAAAAGTGACCAAATGTATAGGTGTGTGTATTTTATCATTAAAATGATGTATAAAGATACAAGTAAAGGCCTAAAATCTTAATATATTTATTTATCCAATACCAGTAATTGTATACATAATCCTACATTTTACAATATCATGTTATCTTCATATTCCAGCAAACATAATAATAAAATTAACTATTGTTTTATTCAAATATTTCATATAAGAAGAAAAAGAATTTTCATAGACAGCTAGCCCAGAATTGGTTGCTGTGTTTTTTGGGTTGTTTATATATCTTGTTCCTGTCCAATGATTGAAATAATGCCATTATATAAGATTCATTATTTACAGTCGGACAAATATCTTCTTTTTTATTGTTATCATCCCAACATTTTGGCTGTTTTACCCTCCAGGCTTCTTCAGATGCTTGTTGAGTCAGCTAAATTTCAGGAAATTTTGAACTGAACCCTTTATCTAATTTACAGGGAAGATTGTTCTCATTATACTGTCTATGTCTAAAGATATTTTGTTTTGTTCTTATTTCATACTGCTCAGTTAGTGCCCACTTTGTTTTCACTGAATTTAAATCTGCACTACTTGGCCCAGGGATTAAACTCATCATTTACTAAATCCATGGTTGATTGACTGAGTGTTTTTTATGGCTTATCAACTCTTTGTGGATTATTTAAAGCTAAAACATATTTTCGATCGTAAGATTGATCAGACAATGAACAAGAAAGTGACAGTAGTCTTCACTGTATTTTTTTATATTAATGTTTATAATAACTCCTTTATTAGATAAAAATCCAAGTTAAAACAACAGTATCACTTTACATGCCAATTTTATACAAATATTGTAAATTTTACTAGTACTTGATTAATGATAAAATAAAAAGCTCTTTTATTTTAATATTCCTTACTTTTATTAACTTTTTATTAATAAGCATGCTGAAAAAATTCCTAAACAAAATAGTAAAGGGAATTGGGAAGATCCATGGTTGATTAATTGTTTTTTATGGCTTATCAACTCTTTGTGGATTATTTAAAGCTAAAGCATATTTTCGATTGTAAGAATACTTGAATATTGCATTAACAACTTTTTGGAGATAACAATGACTTTTCCAGATACATGCCCTACAAGTTAATTCATAGTTGGAGGGAGAAGAGATGAAATTCATACCTTTCCCAAGGATATTTGCATGTAAGTGAATGTATTGAACTCAGCTTGCGGCTATCTGTTACACCACCCGCACATCTACCTACATTCATGAACCAAGTAGAGCAGATTAGATTCAGGGGAAACAGAGCAAGCAATAATTGAGTAGTACTAAATAAGAACACAGTATGAAATCTCTAAACAAGGCGAGTGGCACCAGAACCATCTACCCAAGGAGATAAAATAAAGAGTTCCATTCAAAATTCACTATGGGTTACACAGATCAACAGACAACTGAAGAAGGCTGGAGAGCAGAATGGTGAAAATGTTCAAATCAAATAAAATTATTCCATAACCAACTAACTCATAAGAGTACTTGTTGGTTTCAGTTTGTAGGAATGACTGCTAAAAACTCCCCCCCCCAAAAAAAATTATAGACAAATCATACAGATGCATGCTAGGGTTTCTTTCTATACAATAAGATAGGCCACTTCCCAGTCTCATCTACCATATTTTTGTTTTTGTCTGTATCTCTTTTGTGTGTTAACACCATTAGTATGTAAAATTTTTTGTCTTATTACTGTTGCTCTGTCTATTATTAGTCATGTATATATTATTTGCTTAGTATGATTATTGCTCTGTCTTTTTTTTTCTTTTATTATTGTTTATTGGAAACTGTCAATTCTGTTTATTGGCATTTCTGACAATTAAATTTAACCATGACCAATTAATCTACAGCACTATTTGAGGTTCTTCATAGCATTTCTTGGAGTTACTTGGTGCTACTGATCTTGTAATAGCATGTAGTCATTATATAACTTAAAAATATTATTTCTTTTTTTCTTTATTCCTGTGATATAAGATTATGATCTGATACTGTTTTGATGTTCTTTGTGGGTAAAATAATTTAGAAATCATTCCTAGAATCAGGTCTTCTTCCTTCTCATCTCCAGTTGTTATTTAACACAGCTGCAGAAGGATCAACACATGCAGTGATCATTTTTTACAAGAGAGTAAATGATTCCTCAATTCCCAAAGGAATGACAAAATCTCAAGTTGCACTCTTGACTAACGCATACAAAACCCACAGATAAATAGTAAAATAGCATAAGTTTATCACTTAATATACAACAGGTTGTAGAAAGATTAAAATAAAATTAAAATAAATTAACTAAAGAAAGGAGAAATTGCTTGAAAATATGATCTCTACTTAAATTGTAGAAAAGAAATATGCAATATTGACAAGAAAAACTTGAGAGAAAAAGAAATCAAAATTACTTATTTATTCTGAATATTATACTTATTTTGTTTTTATCATAACATTTTTCCAATATATATATTTAGTTGTTTTCTTTCTTTGCATCCATTAACTCTTTAGAATTTAAATTTTTTTCTTCCTACATTTATATACGTTACAAATTAAACTAAGTACAACTGATTATTAAAGGATGAAAAATTTTTGTGGATTTTTATGACATTCTGAAGTATTTTTTGGTTCAAAAAATTAGAATTTGTTTTGTTAATGTTAAATCTCAAAAAAACACCATATAAAATTCACTATTTTTTTTCATCCATAATGTTGAATGTTTTAAAATCCATCAAATTTCTTGCAAGAAAAATCTCAAATTGATGTTAAAAATTGCCACAAGACATTGCTGATTTATTTAAGATAGAACAATCTATTATGACTTGTGTCTAATTTCTATTTACATACATCATATTTGTTTCTAACTTTTTTAGTTAAACCTATATTGTATATGACCCATTATTGTACATAATTAGGTTACAATAAAATTTGTACTTTATATGACTAATACCTTATGCTAAATGAGATATAGTAGATTGGGGGGGGAGCTACAAGACCCTTGCACCACCTCTCTCTCTCTCTCTCTATATATATATATATATATATATATATATATATATATATATCTCCCAATAAAATATCAATAAATAATACAAGTTGTTCATTTCTGTAAATAATCCTCATGGTTTATTCCAAAATAATGCTATTTGGATATTTTTGTTTCAATCCTAAAAATCACATTGGATCTAAAGAGCAGCATTCATTGAAGGTTTTATGAATACATTAGTATAAAAAAAGAATACTTAAAAACCGATTATGAAAAATTTGAATAGAAAATGTTCAAGGAGCAAAATCCTTTCAAATTTTTTTCAGATATGCCAATAAAATCATTTGAAATGCAATTATCACAAGACAATGACAAATGTAAAGTGCTTGCATGTTTATGACATTGCTTTGTCTTCAAGTATACTGTACTGACAACTTATCACACTCCAGTTGGAATGGTTTGAGAGATTAGCTTGGCAACCATTTTTCTATTATGAAATACAAAGATAAAAAAAAATGTTTCAAAATATCATTAAATTAACTTCAAATATACTGAATGTATTAAGTATACCACACAAATGTTTTTCTATACTCAGAAGAGAAGCAAACAGACAAGAGAGACAGCCATTTTGAAATAACTGCTCATATAAAATTTGGATATGGGATGAGTACAAGATAAAATGTCTAAAGAGGCCAGAATATAATAAAACATTTCCTTTCAAGTACACTTTTATTTATAGTGAGGTATTCAGACATTTTTGTACTAAGAATAAAATACTAATTAATGCATGAAAATGAAAACAAAGATTAAAGTAAAAAAATAAAAGGCGATGAGTTGTGGGAGTTGACTTTTTGGATGTTTTTATATTCAAAAGAAGATTTTCAACATTAGTTAATCTTTCTTGTCACTAAGATTATTTTGAAAGAAATGGGATTTAGTCTACAGCATATTGATAATCAGCTCTGCTTGTTTGTCATGTGGTATTGATCCTAACCTCCAAAATAAATGTTATATGATTTTAACCCTTTTGGATAAATATACAAATACACATCCAATAAAAATACAATTTTAAAAATGTATTGATTTTTCACCCCTTGCAGAAAAGAGAGAGAGAGAGAATGGGAAAGAGATGAAAAGAGGAGAACATTTTTAAGATTTGATTCTCAAAATGAAGACATATTTTAATGGATCTATATAAGGTAAAAACATGATTTTTTTTTTCATTTTTCAGTTATTGATCAGACAATGAACAAGAAAGTGACAGTAGTCTTCACTGTAATTTTTTATATTAATGTTTATAATAACTCCTTTATTAGATAAAAATCCAAGTTAAAACAACAGTATCACTTTACATGCCAATTTTATACAAATATTGTAAATTTTACTAGTACTTGATTAATGATAAAATAAAAAGCTCTTTTATTTTAATATTCCTTACTTTTATTAACTTTTTAGTAATAAGCATGCTGAAAGAATTCCTGAACAAAGTAGTAAAGGTAATTGGGAAGAAAGGACTAACCTTCAGTTGAATTTATCTTTCAAGAGCAACAACCATAGATGTGAACAACAAATTAGAGTTGTCAAAACCAAGAAAGAGCCGAAATTTAAATATCTTGGAAGTGTTTTAACAGACGGCAGAAAATGTAAGACTGAAATCCAAAGGTGCATTGGAATAGGGAAACATGCCTCACAAAAGCTAAACAAAGAAAAAATTAATTAGTAACAAAGAATGTTGGACTCCTAGCAGACTTGAGGAAATAGAAATGTAGTTCCACTGAAAAATGCTGAGAATATCATGGACTGATGTGAATAAAAAAGAAGTTTTAAAGAAAAATGAAAACAAAAAGGATACCTACACTTTTTTTTTACAGTGGTGTTCACCCTGTACAAGGTCCAGGGGCCACTCAAGGTAGAGGGTTAAAGAGTAAGAGGCACAGCTTATGTGGATATGCGGGAAAGGTAACAGTTAAACCTAGATTTGGACAGGTTAAGATTGTAGTGATCAGGGAAGCAACCCCTTGGGAGTCAGTTCCACAAGGAAGTGGTTCATAAGAAAAAGCTGCTTGAGTGGAACTTACATCTCACTAGGGGAATATGAAGGGAATGAGGGTAGTTCACTGCAATGTGTGTGGAATGGTGGAACTAAGGACTGCAGCTCATCTGAATACTGAAGCAAAATTATTTGCCATTGGTTCCTTGATATTTTTTTTAGCTGACATGGTCCCAGGATATGCCCCAAAATATGTTTGATGTATGTATACAAAATGGAACATCTGTACATTCTCTATGGAAAATAATGATACGGCAGGGAGAAGATTACGATGACTCATCTTTAAAAAGGGTAAAAAAAGAGTAGAAAATAATTTCTTGCCCACAAGAAAGTGGAGACACTTTTGGAGTCTATCGAAAGTTGAAATTGAAGACCCGGCTTCTCCTGCCCATATATGACAGGAGTACACCATTTTTGGCTTGCAATAGTAGTAGTGCGGTACTTGCAGGGAACCAACTATTTTCTCAGTATCTTTAGCAATAGATTGTACGTAAGAGACCTACTTGAGATCTGGGACAACAGCACATAATATACTTGATAAGCTTAAGTAAATGGATGGTGGAACAGGGTTTAGGAGAAATAACAAAAACAAAAATTATTAAGAGCTACAAAGGACAGGAAATTGTGGAGAGCCATGATCACCTACATCCTGAGAAGACAGCACATAAAAAAGAAGTTGTTGAAATTTCTAGGGCACATAATGAGGAAAGAGGGCTGGGTGTATTATATGTATTTGTTAACAAGGGAGTAAGAAATTAAATTCAGATTATTTATTCCCCATTTTGTATATATACATTAAACATATTTTGGGGGCATCTCTTGGGACTATGTCAGCAAAAAAAAAAAAAAAAAAAGAACTAATGGCATGTAATTTTGTTTCAATATTTTGAGGCTAAAGTAAATAAAAGAGATTTAATAATTTACTTTGTCTATAGAAATATTCTCATTAAGTATTAGTCATTTCTTTTGTCACTTTTATTCTCTACTTATCACAATGTTGACTTGTAACTTATATGTTTAATACCTCAAGTTGAATCCAGTCAATCGGTTGTTTAAATCTAAGTTATTTTCAAATTATAAAAATCAACTAAGAAGAATTTTGATGTGAAACATTCTTCTTCTCTATTTCAAAAATAGATTAGTGTAATGTAGAACCTATAAGAATCTAGTGGTATTAATTCTATGATTTTTGTTTGGTTTGAATTTGCTTAAAAAATATTAGCGATGACAATGAAGCATTTATAAAAATCCATTCTGTAAGAAACCCATAAAATATTACATTAATCAGCTTTTGCAGTAGGGTGTTAAAAAAACAAAACATGCAGTGTATAATAGTGTAGGTTTAAACTGAAGTGTACAAAATTTTTTGCAAAGCTGCAACCAAAGTTAATAGCATAACCTAGAAAACCCAGGAATTATCTGTTCTCACAGAAAATCTGTTTAAGATGAATCTTTATTCTCTTATTTATTTTGGGGTTTAGATAAAACTGTGCAGATGATAGAAAATGGCTGCTGATAGAATGAAGAAGGAAGAATAAGAGATAAAATTGTGAAATGAAATATTGTAACTCATCATAAAAGACTCAAAATTATTTTATAACAGTGAAAAGGAAGTAAGGGAGATAATCTAACAATAAGAAAAATGATGTTAAAGAGAAGTGAAGAAAGAAACTAAATGAATGAAGAGAATAAGACGAATAACAAGAAGTTGAGAGTCAAAGAAATGGTGAAGAATATAAAAGATTCAAACAAAATAAAACAGAAAGAATTGAGAGAGATGAATGAATGAAAGAAGAAACAAAATACAGCAGAGAAAGTTTTATTTGCAAAATGTTGAAGCAAAAATGAAGAAGAAAAAAAGAGAAGAATAAAAAGAAAATAAATGAAGGATGAAGATATAAGAGAAATTAATTTCAGAAATGGGAAGAAGAAAAAAAAAAAAAGAGTGTCATTCAAAATTCAGGAAAATTTTATTATCAAGGCATGACTGATTATTATGAAAATAAAAGATAGAATATCCACTGCAGTAAAAGATTGTTTAAATCTGATAACAATGGCTGCTAAAATGTAAAATAATAAAAATATCTTTCTTTCACTCATTATTCCACAAACACTAACAAAATGCAAATAAACAGGTAAATAACAATTTCTAAAATGCAATATTCAAGCACAAATTCTGACATTCTAAGCTAAACAACAACTAGGTGCATTTAAAAAAAATGATTAAAGGTTAACTAAATATAACTATCTTCAGAATTAAAAATGCATAAAAATTCACCAAAAGATAAAACCATTTTTATCATTAAAAATATATCAAACCAGAGTTAAAATTTTATTGAATGAATACCCAAGAGAGAGAATTTCATAATTTAGATGTTGCCTTTTCTTGAGACTGTAAAAAAATGAACTCTGCCTTCATAAATGTGCTAAAAACCTTGTCAGCAAATGTAGTTCTACAGAAGGATGCTGAGAATACCATGGACTCAACATGTGAGCAACAGCAAATTTTCAGAGAAAATGCAAATAAAGAAGACACATACTTAACATAAGGAAAAGTTCAAATTTCTAGGGTACATAATGGGGAAAGAGGACTTGGAAAACTTCATACTCACAGGATATATTGAAGGCAAGAAATGCAGAGGAAAACAGCTACCTAATTAGATTAAGTAAATGGATGGTAGAACAAAGTTTAGGAGAGATAACAAAAAGATGAAAGAGCTACAAAGGACAGGAAATTGTAGAGAGCTATGATCACAATGTCTTGAAGGCACAAATGAGCATGCATGTAAGGAAAAAATAGTATGCATGCACATATATAAATATAAACTGAGATGTTTACATGTACATATGCACATATTCTATAAATGTATATTATATCAAGTAATAAATAGAATTAAAATTCACTTATCTCTAATCTGAGTTTTGCAAATAATATCCACTCTTCAGGAGATTTCATTGTAAAATTTGACAATCAAGAATCTTGAAGAAACTCAGAGTAGAGATAAGTAAACATCTAATCATATATATTATTACTAATTCTATATCTCAATATATTTCTCACACATCTCCAGGTTGGTCTTGCAACCTTGAAATCCAGAAGTACTTTAAAATATAAAGGTCTTCTTTTAGAATAAGTAGGAAGATTGTATCCATCACTGACTTGATAGGCCTATTGTATAGCTTACAGCATTTGGTATTTCTCAGTGGTTGCTCATTGAGTACTGACCAGGCTCAACATTGCTTAACTTCATTGATTGAACAAGAGCTAGTGTTTCTAATGTGATAAGGTCGTAGCCATCTCATGATATTGAGCACAGTAATGGCAAAGATTGGCTGCCTTTGAAAAGTTATCTTCTAGAAATAAACTGGTTGGTTGTTTCTTTCGGAAAAACAAAAATCTTTGTTATTATTATTATCTATCTATATATATATATATATATATATATATATATATATATATATATTACAGATCTTTCTCTTGAAAGGGGGACACAGAATCCAACCCTGCCAGAAAATACAGTTCTTTATGAAAACTTTTGATTGGCCAATAGATGTAAAATTTACTCTCTTAAAAAACACACATAAAAAACAGACCTGCCTACTCATATATGTGTATCCAATAGATATATATATATATATATATATATTTGAAAATATTTCACTTTGACATGTTTTGCCAATATAATCTGGCATATTCAGAAAAAGGATTTTATTTCTTAAAAGCAAAATCAATATTAAATATAGATTTTGTTCCAAGAAAAATTTTTTTTCTTTAATGATAAAGATATTTGACAAAACATGACAAAGTAAAGAATTTTCAAATTGCCTTAAATATTCACCACTGTCAGATTCTCAGCCAACTTTACTCATGTGTTTTATATATATATATATATATATATATATATATATATATATATATATATATATAAGAAATATACACAATACTTACATTGAATGTACAACTCTGTGTTTCATGCCAAAGCAATTATCAAGTTCTGTTATTTTTGTTTCGTGTTAACACAGGTTTAATGAAATTTCTAGTTTTCACAAGATACTTTATTGCTGTGGTGGAATATTATTGTTGTTAAAATATTTAAATGAATTGTAGTTTAATTTTGAATTTGAATTTAGCTCCAGATTAACATTTAAGATTGAAAATAATTTTGGAAATAAAAATTGTATGCTATGGCCTTCTTCATGTGACTGAAATTTCAAACCGAACCTTTCATTCTGTCCACTGGGGGTATAGTTCTAGTTTCTCATGCCATGCCTCTTCTGGATATCTCAGTTATTTCCCTTTAATTCAACTCACCATGTTTTTGTTCACCACTGCATTAGCCAGGTATTAAACTCACCACTCTTTGGGTCAATTCACTGGATCCAACCAATGCTTTTAACACATGGCCCAGTGGATAAAAGTGTTGAATATCTGTGATGATTACTTATATTTGATAGTTTAGCTCTTTGTCTTTTGCCAACATTTTTAATATTCTGTATCTTTTTCTTTTTGTTTATATTTGAAACACCAGTTTCAAATATTTTCTTGCAGGTCAATCCACTTTTCTTGTTTATTACTCATTGAATTTCTCATAAATTACTTTTTGTGACATTCCTGAAGCCAATGTTTTTTTTCCTTGTTTTATCTTAACAAGATTTTTCATTGTTCTGTAATAACTATTTATATTTTTTGAAATTTTCCAATGTTTTATTTCCATCACTCAATAATTTTAGGATATATTGTTTCTATTTTAAAATTATATCTTCCTAATGACATATAGACATCTTTATATATCTGAAATTATAAATATATATCAATAACTATACTATTCTATATATTTATTTATGATATGAACAATCCTTGAGCTACATAATAAAATCTCATGCAACCAAATAAGTTACTGTGAATATTTCCAATAAAAATGGATATTAGAAGTTGAAATGTACATGGTATACTTAGCATATAAATATAGGTATATACTGAAAAATTAACCAATATTGTTTGATTTTTTTTAATCATTTCACCCCAAGCAAAGACTCAAGGAGTTACTGAGAGTGAAAGAGAATGAGAAAACTTTAGTAAGAAGAAAGGACAAAAAAAGAACCATATTCAGGAAAAAAGAAGATTGTGATTGATGTTGCATTTAAATTTTTGAAGATTGAAGGGGGTAGGGAATCAAAAAATTGGAAGTAAGTTCCAAAGTGTGAGAAAAGAAACTATATAAAAAGAACTCAGTTATTTCAACAGTAAATGGATGAAACTTAATTGTCAATCCCGATATCTAGCCTGAGCACAAGACCAGATTTTGGACTTAACCCTTTATTTCGTCCACCATGCCTTTTCTAGATTTTTCTAGATATCTCAGTTTCAGTTATTTCCCTTTAGTAACGCAACTCTCTAGGTTTTTGTTCACCTCTGCTGTGGCCAGGTATTGAACTCACATTCTAACCCCAGTGGACTAAATAATGGGTTCGATTCAAAATTCCAATGTATGTCTCCTGAGGGAAGCCAGAGTGTACACTGGCTGAAATGTTGTGAATATCACAATAAAGTCAAGGACAACAGTCTGAACAATCTAAATAACATAAATATTTACAATACCTCATCTTAGAAATGTAAACAGATGGCCTTCATCACCTAATATTTTAATCCAATTTTATTAAAACGCTAACCTGCATAATAAAATCTGACATAGTGCATTTCATACTAGACTGACTTTAAATGTTTGAAATATTCTTATAAAAAACAAAAAAGTAAACTGGGGTTTGCTTATTTTGCCTGGATAAATCCACCAATAAAATTTCATTAAAAATATTCAAGTTGTTTCTGGGCTTTTGTTTTTTTAAGCAAACAAGCATAGCAAGATGCTCAAATTCCCATGATATTGTAATAAAAATTCAGATTAATAACATGTCAAATCTAATCTCCTATAGATTTATTTACTTTTAAGCCAAGCAACTACAGTGAAAATATAAATTAAAAAAAGGCCAGTGTTATGGATGGTCAAGCATCCAGCTGTTTAAATGTTTCAAGATGTAATATCAAGGGCCTTACTAATTTCTTAGTTATAAGTTAGATGGATGGATGGGATAACAAAGAACATTTCAAGAATATAAATCTTTATCTTGCTATAATATTGGTGGGAATTCTTTGAAGTGTGGACTTATAAATATGTATGTATGCATGGGTACATGCATTGGTGACTTCTCACATCAGCAAATATGGAATAAATGCCAAAAGCTTAGCATATATTCGATGTACTTTTATTTGGGAGCCAATATTTTAGATACTAATTATACAACTGTTTATTTGGCATTTTGCAAAATCAGATTTATTAGAAGAAACATAAAAGAGAAATCTAGCATATCATGATGCTATATCTTTGGAATTAATGGCCAGCTTCTCTTGTTTTCTGAACATACACTCAGAGTTGTAAGCCAATCCCTGTCACAGACACCTGCACAGGTAAATTTGTGTTTGTTTAAACCCCACAGAGCCCACGTGTGGTTTATACTGAAACTATGCTGAACAGACCTTAGTTACAGTTTCTGAGAGAGAGCACAAAATCTTTTAGGATCAACAGTTTGAACAATACCAGTACACTCACAACACCAGTCATAATAACTTTGTGCTAGCACTGACATCTATAGAATTATTCAGGTTAAATCAACTTTCATGATAATTTTAAAGTTTAGGTTACTAAGAGAATAAAGATTCACTAAGCAAATACAATGCTATCAGTAACTCTCAAGTTCTGCAATATTAATAGTTCCTGCAAGGCTCTCATTTAAGTTGTACTTATTGTATGAAAAATAGATGGTTGATACAATGGGCTATGTTTGTTTAGGACACCCATGTAGTCCACCTAAGTTAACTGTAAATGATTTTATCTGGGTCTGGAATGCTGACAGTTTTATGACAATCAACAATAAAATCAAGATGTGAGAGTTGGAGCTCTCACATCTTGATTTTAACCACCAACAATTCCGAATTAAGGAAAAGGAAATTAATTACAGGAATAAATAAATAAAAACTATTAGGATCAAGTACCACTCAGTCAGAAGGTAGGAATTTTGGTTGTGGGCTTACATAGTCAGGCTACATTCTAGATAAGGGAGAGTCACAAAACAATTCATGACAATATAGAGATGGTTAATGAGAATAAGAGTTGCAGTCAGAGATAAGCAGAGGGACAGCTGGATTTCTTGCTGGCTGAAGGAAGATCTGGTCTGTTTGTTTATCAAGAGAGAACAGAAGTGTCACTTACATGCTTTCCCCAGACCCTGCCTGAGGAATCTGTTGTAACCTAGGGAAGGTTACTGAATAGAATAATCGCATAAAGGTGGGTAATGAATGATAATACTTAGGACAAGAACAAGACATATAAATTTGCCAGTGTAGTCAACTGCTAGAAGTGAGTCAAATGAATTCCACAATGAATTTTCCACTGCAGACCAACATACAGTATTTACTATTGTATTTATATGAATGGGGAAATATCCATTATCGGTCCATAGATATGCTACAACAGAATCCATGAATAAAGACCCCAGTATATTCAAAATAGGATTGATGTTTTCTTTTCTTGCTGTGGGTGATATTTCACCTACTGTTGTATTGTTGAATGTATACCAGGCCTTTCCCAAATGGGAATTGAACTGCAATGGGGCAGAAGCTGACCAGTCAGTGAAAAACTTACTGAGGGACCCAATCATATGTTTACAAGTAGTGTGCATGAAATGACTATTTTTTTTATCTACACAGAGTCTATATCTAAAATAAAAACATGGTATTTGCAGATTTGAGTTATAAGTAATTGTCAGAGGAATTGGCCTTTTATGAAACATGAAGTATATAATCAGAATCTAATAGATAAAAAACCACTACATTTTCTGATATTGTAGAAATATAGAAATTCCAAAGAAAACCTCTAATGGCTTTTCTTATCCAAAGTATTTATAAAGCTATGAATTGGTGAGGGTGGTTTGTTTAGTCAACAATCTTCTTACAATGGTTTATTCAATAGAAAGCCTCCAGTTGGCTGGTTCACAGACCAAGAGACTGGTTTAAAGAATACAAGATTTGCACTCTGGCATAAAGGTAAGAGCCTTTTCTATTGTTAAACTCCATGGCCGGAAAGAAGCATGGTCAAACATAAGTATCCGTCCATCATGATAAGGTTGTGATGCACGGTTAGACTGCCAACATCTTGTGCTTATTGTGCATACTGGATTGGTTCACAATAATAGAATTACTGGCTTTCTTGTTAGCTTGAGAAGAGTAAGAGGGAAATGAGTGATTAGAGACAGAAGAAAGAACGGGAGAGCAAAGTAAGGGGATGGTAAACAAATAGAACAGAAGGAAAAGAGACAATGAATAGAAAATGAAAGAAAGAAAAAGATGAAAGAATGCTCCTAAGTACAAAAGGCTAAAAAGGGAAAGATAAAAGAGAAACAAAAGATACAAACATGAAAGAGAGGAGATAAATGAAACTGACAAGAGAGATAAACTCTGAATGAGAGAAAACATTCATAAAAACAAAAAGAAACATAGAAAAGAAAAATGAAAGAAATAGGAAAGAGATAAAGAGAGACAAGACACAACAGAATGAAGCAAAATAATGATATAATTTAAAATAGAAATAAAGAAAAATAAAGCCCCACATGGTCAAGAATAGTAAAAACTGAAGCTCTGAGGATGGTGGATATAAGTGTCTATCTTATATATTGTCCATGTTGGAAATTTCTCATAGAAATCATGAAAAGATGCAGTGAAACAGTAGTTGAAGAAAGACAGATAGTCACTGTAAAAAATGATGAAATATATTACTTCTGTCAAAACTGGACCTTGACACCTGCAAAATAACAGAATGTCAAAAGAACAGCTTTTCATTTGATGTTGCTCTTATTTTAATTACTTTCACTTCTCAGCAATGTTTATTGTTTTAAAATGTGATTATTAGAATTGGAATAAAACTTAAAGAAATGATAAAAGTAAATTCATATATTTACTTTATCTTTGAACAAAAAATAATAAAACACAATTTATTTATTAGATTGTTTGTTTACACTATTAATTTGTTTATGAGAATGGTTGGCAAAACATCAGATAATTGCCACTTTATAAAATGGTAAATAATAAGGATTTCTTTATAGATGGTTCACATATTTTAATAATTTAGTAAATGTTGAAAATTTATGAATAAAAACATTGTTAGTTTTTACAATATTGTAAATATAAAATTATTCTTGATATCTATCAGAGCAAATAATTTAATCAGGAAGAAACAGCTGAAATTTCTTGGACAAATAATAAAGGATGGCTTGGAAAACTTAACACTCACAGGGCATACTGAAAAGAGAGATAGTGGAGCTTGTGTGAATGGATGCAGCAATGGTGGGTAGGAGCCTCAGCAAAAGGAGAAAAACTGAGCTACCAGTGATAGGAAGTTTTGCAGAGCCATGATTGCCCATGTCCTGAAGGGTAACAGTACATAGACATAAAGGATAAAATGCATAGTTGTCAATAATATACTCAGCTTAAGTTGTGTTCAGTCAGTTAACTGCCATACATGATACACACTTGGGCAATCATGTCTCTTTCAATTCATGACTATGGAGAAGATTTTTCAGCAGTAGATTGCTGTTTTTTTCTGTGATAGAACAAACATGGCTATAGGACCCAGCTTGTCCTGCTCTTCAATCCATAGCTGAGATGGATTCCTACCTTTCCTAAGGGTAGGTAGTTGTGTAGGAAGTGAATGGAACATACCAGACTGGAATTTGAGTTATATATTAGCAATATAAAAATCATCATGTGAAGAAATTTAATAAACTGGTTAGATAACAGAAGGTGTGACATAGAAATCTAAGTATTAAAGGTGTCTTTTAGAAACTTATCAAAGTGCTCAAGGTTTGGTAAATGCCTTTAGAAAAAAAATATTAACCTGTTATATAATATCTAATCTCCTATATAGCAGTGAGTGCTTCACAGATAAAGAAAAGACTTGAAGAGACAGAAATGTAGTTTTACTGATTAATGCAGGCAATTCCATCAAGCATGTGAGTAAAGAAGAAAGTTTAAGGGGAATAGGAACTACAAAGTAACTGCTGTTAACAATCAGAAAAAACAGTTGAAATTGAAAAGTGGAAAGATGGCTTAAAGAATTTAACACTCAGAGGGTAAATTAAAGGGTATTTATGCATAAGTGAATATAATGAACCCAATAAAATTGTAACTCAGCTCTCTGATTAACAATTCTGAGGTATTATCCATTATACCAACTGCACATTCAAGCTTACAGCATCTTGTATTCCAAAACAGTTACTCATCTGACCAGGTTTGACACTGCTTAACTTTGGTAATTGTACAGTAACTGTTGTTTCAAACTGGTGTGACTGTAAGCCAGCTAGTAAAGGAACAAGAGTTACTTATAGTAACAACAAAAAAAGGAAGTTGTGGAAAACCATGACTGCTCACATTCTAAAGGAATATGGCACAAATGAGAAGCTTTAATATAGCCGTGAAACTCTGAAATCTAATGCCAATTAAACATGTTTGAACCTGGATAAGAAGTCATTTCTCACTGAAAAATAATGTTCTTTGATATGGACCACTAAATTCAATAATTTTCCGATAATCATCAGCCAAGAAACACCAATTGTACATGCAATATAATGAATTCAGATACTAAAATGATTTTTAGTAAATTAAGAATACTGTTACTTAATATGGCATTTTCCAGTTTGTAAAAGAGTTTGCAAGAGACATAAACATTAAAAATTTTAAAGAAATCCTTTAATGTTTTTGTGGACAATGTAATCTAAGTCTGTCACTCCAACATAAAATAACTCCTGATACACTCAAAAGTCATATATAATAACAATAGCAATAATAATACTTGTCCTCAACAAATATCATAATAATGATCAAATTAAGCCGAAACACACCTACCCACAGACCTCTAAATTTCCCTGATACACATGCATTTTTTTTCAACCACAGAATTTACTCCGACAGATACATCTGACCAACAGTCGATACATATACTAACACTACTAACTACTGCATGATCAACTTGAAATTTGATACACAAAAATACATGCACATCTTTCTCATTTTGTTCCTCTTCCTCAGGAATTAAACACACAGACATTGCCAGACAGACACAAATATGCCCACTAAAATCCTGACACACCATATTAACACCACAAGACCAAAACACGAGATCCATCTGACCAATAATAAACTAACAACACAAAACACAAAATGCTCAAAGTACCAAAACATTATCTTCCACAACTAATTTCCAAACATTTTCTGATGAAGCTTAAATAAAAGTGAAACATGTTAAATGTATAAATGTTTCTTACTTGTTTCTTATTCTGTAACATTTCTTCATGTATAAGGTTTAGAAGTTGATATAATAAAACTGATTTATAAAAAATGTTGTAAAGAAATACAACTTGATCAAAAGTACATATTAAAAAAGAATTACAAACATCTATAGAAAATCTTATATTCTATAAAAAAATAACAGAACAAACTATAGCCTTGTGTGGCAACCATTCTAGGAGAATGACCACTTTGAATTCAAAATGTCTAACTATAGATAAATAGTAGGGCAGTCGTGGCACTGTAGCCTTAGTTGGTAATCAGTCGAGAAGAGCAACTCTGAATTTAAAAGTATATGTAGCCCTGTTGAAACACATACTATGCAGCTAAATAAAGGATTGTGGAATTCACACTGACCCTGAGTATGGTTGACCACCATCCATATTCTATTAGAATTTTCATTACATAATGTCACCAATATATTGTTATTATATTATTGTTTACCATCTTTTGGATATCTTTTGGATATGTATTACTTTGTATATATTAGTTTACTTCTTATTGTTTTAAATTCTTATTGAGAAAATAATTATGAAATATATGATCACTTTAAATATCTTCAATAGAAGCAAACATCATAATAATTGATAGAGAGGTGAACTTTATTGCTCTATAGAGTCCTGATCAATCCAGTGATATAATAAATTTGTCCTTATATGGATTCTTTTGTCATATATAGTGAGAAATAAGATCTAACATTTAGAACGATACTGGAAGATTAGGCAATTGAAAGAATTAGCATACATGCTAGGCTATAATAACATCCTCAGTAGGCCAAGCATAGAAATAAACTTCATAGAGGATTCTTTGCCAAAATATCAGAATATGATATCTGAAGAAGTAAGGTGTGTACAATGACTGATATTTTGACTGTAACAATCAACAGGGTGACCTCTAGTTCATATAAATCAGGGAATGATGATGTTTTTGACATTTTAGACAATTAGATTTTGTAAATTTAAATGTGAAATCCTCATGTAAATCAAAATAAATTAAAGATAACAACAATATTTAATTCTAAACAGTTTCACTAGACAAACATTTTTTACATTAGGAAATCAACAAATACTAGTTTTCCACAAAGAGAAAATTTTAATAGGGTGGTGGGAAAGAGAGAGGAAATGTTGATATTCCCTACTCTCCAAGGTCCACTATAGGCATTAGTATATCCATGATACTTACACCTTTATAATAAGAAGAAAGGAATAGAATAATCCACAGCACTGATGTACACAAATATTACAATTCATATTTCAATGGGGAGAGAGCTTGTAAAGAGAGAAGTGTGTTGGTCTTTTTCACTCTCCAAGGTTCACTACAGGCATTAGTATATCCATAATGTATTAATACCTTAATTATATGGAACAAAAGACTAGAATAGCTCAAAGAAATGAATTCTGAAAATGAGTTGCACATGTAAACATTTCATATGCAACACTGAAGTATACAAATATATTTGACTAAATTGCAATACACACATGTAGAATAACAATACAATAAACAACACATATATATATGACACAAACTGTCCTACACAGAGAAATTCAAATACATATAATAAGAAGGAAGCAGTATGTGAAGGGGGATGAATAAAAAGAAGTTGCAGTATCTCTAATGGGTACATAGTACAATCATAGTGAAATATCTTAGGTTCCTATGATTCATAGGAATTATTACCATCCTCTATGGTCAGCCAAACTAAAACTGAATCTAGGGTTGTCAACTGAACCTCAAATGGCTCTCAAGACATCAGTAAATACTGTCAAACTAAATAATGTCAATAAGAAATTTATCCGCTTCTACATTCCTACATCTGTATTTATCATTTATATTAAAATCCTAAATTTTCTTTTAACACAACAGTGCATGAATACTTTAAGTCTCACCAAGTTAGTAATATGACAAGTTATTAACTTTGTATTTCAATGTTCAAACATTATGAATTCAACACATACTAGTTTACCACAGAGAAAAAAATCTATATTTATCATTTGAATTAATGTTATAATTTTCTTTTAATTTAGTGTGTAAGAATACTTAAGGACTAAAAAGTTGTTAATAAGACTGAAGCCATTAACCTTGTTGTTCAATTCTCAAACATTAAGAATAAATATTGTTTTTTTATACTTGTTTCTTTTCTTTTTTTTTAAAATTAATTCTTCTAACTCATTTTAGTGGCAGACATTTTGGTTTGTTCTTTGTATTCTGACATTTGTTGTTTAACTTTGCAATCCAGATGGACAAAGAGGTTAATGATTTCAAAACATGTGCTATGTCTAAACAATAACAGATAAAACATTTTATGAAAAGAACCAACAGAAAGGAATCAATAGTCATAATTAATTTTTCACTTTTGTCTCGTACTCAGTGTCTTTCTTGAAGAAGAGAAGAATGAAACATTCTTCAACCATATAACAAAAGCATTCAAAATTCTATAATGGCTTGAAAAGGAAACAAAATATTAAAGCACAAATTTAATTCACTCCTCAAAGATGAAGAAGAGACTTGTGGCAACAGAAATGTTATTCTACAAAAGGATGCTATGAATACCAGGTGAGGAATGAAGAAGTTTTGAGAAAAATGGAAATAAAATGGACACTTATGATTAGAATCAGAAAGAGGCCGTTGAAATTTCTATGGTACATAATGAGGAAAGAGGGCTTGAAAACTCTTACAGAACATGCTGAAGGCAAGAATGGCAGAGGAAAGCAGCGAATAGCCTACCTAACGAAGTGGTGTAATTGGTCAGCAGAATAGGGATTAGGATATATAGCAAACATACAAATCTTAATAAAGGCTACAAATGAAAGGAAGTTGTGGAGAGCTGTGATTACCTACTTCCTGAAGGGACATGGAACATAGAAGATGAAGAATTATATTGAATATCTCCTGGTTGTATTTTAAGGTGTAACTGGTTTTTGATTTATCAAATCTAACTAAATTTCTAGGATGAGTTATTATTTACATGGTCTGCATTCAGACTAATATCATCATCTTTGGTGCTATTATCACTCTCTGGATTTATGGGATGAGGAATAATCATTATTTATAATCAGAGTAATGTTCTTCTTGTAATGTTGTATATTGTAGTGGTTGATTCTCAAATAAGCATCAAACTATGGACAACCTGCTGCTGTTATCTAAGAGAGACTATAGTCTCCACTCTTCACATATTAAATTAGACTCTACTACATCTAAAAAAAATACCTCTATTAAATTGGGTACTTCTCCTATATGACTGTTGTGTCACTTTTCCCTTCTCTTTCCCTTTCATGAGATTTTGATTGAGGTGATGTAGACCCCAATGGTTGTCTATTATGGTATGTCCCCAGTTGGTCATCACACATAATAATGTCTTTGTTGGCCAACTGGTTCTAATGTGGATGTTGTTGCTTATTCAGGTTCATGCTTTCAGGAAGATCCTTATTTGTTTTATGATTTCATGTATTTTGTCAAAAGGCAAGTTTCTCGGTAGGCCATTAGAGAAACTTTCATTATCACCTCATATCCAGCTTTAGCCATGAGTAAACAGTGATTTCACTGTAACCACAAACTGTGTTACTGTCTTTTTACTTTTTAGTTCTGGCAGTAACGACAACATCTGGTTCATATAGCAATAACTGGGATCCTATCAATGATGCAATTAATGTAAAGTAGTATATCACAGTGGTCAATACACAAGTAGGCACACAAATTGAATATGAATAACTATTATGTCCTTTGTCAAGTGGACACAATTTATAATCTTCACATATTCAAATTAAACTATTATGTTGGTGCAAAAATAATGTCGTTTTTTGACGTTCAACTTAACGTCAAAAAACGACATTATTTTTGCACCAACCTAATATCACTACAGTCCTCATTTTTGTTATTATCACAATGTTTCAGTATTATAGCTGAGAGGATTAAAGTATTGGTTCATGAATTTGGTGGAATAGTAATTGTGAGTTTAATCCCTAATCTTCGTAGGAAAGACACAGACCCAGTTGAAGCAGGACTGGTAATAGCTGTACATTCACTTGTTATCATGAGGAAGAAAGCGGACAAACACTCGCTACCCTGTGTGAGTATAATTTCACTCTACCGAAAACTCAGTTTAATCTTTTTTTGATTTTCTTTAAATCTTTATTTTTCTATTTTATTTTTTTTTTAATGTTTAAATTTTATTTTATTGTATTATTTTTTTTTTCTTTCTCCTCCTACTCGTCAGTGTGTTTGCCCATAGTAACACATTTTGTCCTAATCATTCTAACCTATTTGATGGTTCCGTTTCGAAAGAAAAATCAGAAAAAAGGGAAAATTGAATGTCTTTGGCTAGATGTGGAAGTGTCTCGTCAGTATTCTCATGATTTAGTGGCCGAAGGACTCTTTGCAAATTACCTCCCCCTCTCATCGTTACCTCTGTTTTTGTTGTTGTTGTATGTGTTATATGTAATAGGAGTAGGTAGACTTTCCTACCGCCCGGTCAACACTCCTCCCCCTTCTCTTGGACATGAGTAGAGGCTTACGCCTTGTTTCTTGTTTCTTGTTTAGGAAGGGGTTTCCGGTACTTACTCTCTCTCTCACTGGCCTCTGTATTTCCAGTTGCCTTGATCTATCCACTACTCTTCTCCTCATCCTTTCTTCTATCACTCCTATCTGATCTTGCTCCAAATTTTCTGTAACCCCTTGCGTCCTAGTGGCTTTCCGCCTTGCTCGGGGTGAAACGCTTAAAAAAAAACAAAAAAAAACTAAGCCATACTAAAAAAAGAACAAGATGATATATCCCATGATATGGATAGGGGAATAAGAACAATCTACTCCTGTAGATTTTGGGGTGTTATTATAATGTGAATGCCATAGAAGAGATTGGTATCACTTTGTTATACAACAAATTATTATAGACTGATTAAGAGAATCAAGTGCTACAAGTACATGTGGGAAACATTGAAACAATCTATTTCAGATTTTGATGTGGTTGGTTGTATTTCAAGTCATGTATCATGTGTTTGTAAATGTGTAAATGACACATAACTAGGCTTTTCGAAAACTGTTCTTGAAAATTTCTGAGTAGAATGTGAAATAAATCTTTTGTACCCATCTGTGTCCCATTCACTGTCAACCACAGAAAATATTCAACAATATGACACTTGCCTCTTACAACATGTCAGACATGATGTACAGTACATTTCTGTTAAGCCATGTGTTTCTAAATACAGTATTACTCATAATCCATTAATGCTAAAAAAGTAGAAAGTAATGATCAGTTTTTCAAAATAGATCACTCGTATGATAAGTGCAGCTCCAATCTAAAAAACTTTGGTTTGTTTTCTTCTAAAGCATTGCAAACAATCTCAGATTATTTGCTTTGAACTTAAACAAAGAAAAAATCACCCAGTTAGGAAAAACAAAAAAAAATCTTGAGATAAATGAATGAAGAGGCCAAAAAATAAAAGGTTTGGCTTAAGCAACAGAGTAAAAGACAAAAGATTGAGGTGACCTTAGGTTTACAAGTTACAATCTAATGTCCCTAACTAAAACAAGGGAACCATTTTAAACCATAAAAATATCCTTTACTTTTTTGACTGTTAACCATGTAAAATTTATCATCATATATATTTCTTATTACTGTAAAAATTCAGTAATTACTTAAATTACATTATCGAGGACTCTCCCAGTATTCTTTTGACATATGAAGGTCCAGTAGCTTAGTTCTAAGAACCAAATAGCCAGACTAACTGCACATATAATTTTATTATATTGGTGAAGTCTTGTACAGAACTCAGCACACTTTTTTGAAGAGCTGAATACATAGAATTGGTGCACAGTATGCTAGAAGGTCCCCAGCATAACCCTCTGAAGATTTTGATTTCAGAGTTGCCCTTCTCCTAAACCGCTATATTACCCAGTCTGTCCTGTTATTCACCAATAAGAGATGGATTCATACCTTTACCAAGGGTATTAGCACAAGTGAATATAATGAACTTAACTGAAATTCTAAATCAGCTTTCTGATTCCTCAATCTAACCTACTATCTATGACTTCACCATGCCTATATATATATAAAAAAATAATTTAATAAAAAAAATGTGTATTTTTGGAAGATAAAACTTTTAAAGCAAGCAGCCTTAGTAACTAAAGTGCTAATTTTCAATTGATAAAACATTAATAGCAACAAATAAAATTAAATGTTCAACTTATCTATCCCTATTCAGAGTTTCACAGATATGGTACCCACTTGTCAAGCCACGAGATGAGTGAATTTTATTTGTTTGTAAATTGTGTTCATGGCTGAAACAGACTGTCACCACTTGGTGTTAACCTCAGTGTACATTTGTATATTTTTATATCTACATACATAATATCTCTGGTATTGAGCACTTTTACCCATAAATATAGCATACTTTAAAAATATTTTTTATTATATATATATATATATATATATATAATAATCAAGAAGAAAAATTTAAAGATTCATTTTGTGAATATCTATATATTCATCTCTTCAGACCAAAAGCTTTTAATAAAAAAAATAACAATTTTAATAAAAAAAAAAAAAAATGTATTAATGGCTTTTGGTCTGAAGTGATGAATATATAAAGATATTCACAAAATAAATTATAACTGAAATGAATCTTTAAGGTTTTCTTCTTGATTATTATTATAATACTCTGTAGTTTACATTGAGCTCTACCTGGATTAATATCCTCCTTGGAATTATCCCTACCAATCACAAATTGGTAATATATAAATGAAAGCTGTGATAAAATTATACTTTTAAGCTATGCTGTATTTATGGATTAAAGTGCTCAACATCAGGGATAGAGCATATGTAAATATAAAAGTAAACATTGAGGTCAGTACCCAGTGGTGACAACCTGTTTCATGATTAAGCACAATCGTCAGGTCACGAGTGTTGTGTTTTGGATCGACTACTTATATATGCTGGTCAGTGGTGCATTATGAGTACTTCTACTCAATAGCCTCTTGAATAATTTGAAACATAACCTTTACCACCCAACCAATAACTGTTACAATAGACCTTATTATCCATAATGCCCCATTGACCATCATATATAAATAGTCAAGCCAAAACACAACAGTCATGGCCTGAAGATTGTGCTTAAGCATGAAACAGACTGTCACTGCTGGGTGCTGACCTCATTGTCCACATATATAAATTTACACAGTGTGTAAACTAAAAAATTCAAGTAATTTAATGGTGATAACTAAAAAGTGCACTTTTACTTTTGATATTACTAACATTTTTTTTCATCCAATACTTTATTTCAGATTCTTTCAATGTCTTTTTTATTTTCCAATAAAAGAAAATATGACTTATTCCCATTTCTTCTCTTCTGAAGATGATGAAAATAAACACTGAAATATTAAAAAAAATATCAAAAACACAAATATTGATTATATTGTTCATGAGTTCCATCTCTTATGCTCTAGAATTGTTTGACACACACCATACACAGATATAAAATGATATATCCAGATATAAAACAGTGTGCATGTCATGAACAACAGTCAGCCAGGAGTAATAAAAAGAAGAAAAGTTAAAGACAGAATAGGAGACTGATTTTACAATACTAGCTCTGGCTATCTATTCATTGTAATGCTATTTATATGGACCAAAAATCAATAGATACATTATAAAACAAAAATGAGAACACATTGCAGCAATTCTCAACTAGAATTGCACAGAAAATTTGTAATTCTAGCTCAATGAAAAAAAAAATCTATTCAGTTCAAAGTAGCTTATAAATATGTACTGAGTTAGTTTCTGTGACTTTTTGCCTTGAAGGTTCCGTTCATTACAATGACAATGGCAGGAGCAGTGATAATGATGACGATTGTTTTTATAATCGTCAAAAGAAATGCATTATGATAGTGAAAGATGCATTCCAAAAGCTATGCTAAAAATTAAAAAACAGGAAAATTTCATTAGAAACAAAGAAAAGAGTACTGAACTGTTATGTAAAATCACAGCTTCTATATGGCAGTAAAAGTTGGACAATTTCTTCACACATGAAGAAGACACTTGAAGCAACAGCAATGTAGTTCTACAGAAAGATGCTGAGGATACAATGGATCGAATATGTGAGTAACAACAAACTTTTTGAGAAAACAGAAAAAAAAGACACTTATACTTAACTTCAGAAAGAAACAGTTGAAATTTCTAGAGTACATAATGAGGAAAGTGGGCTTGGAAAATTTGATACGCACAGGATAGATTGAAGGCAAGAGGGAGAGAGGAAAACAATGCATAACCTACCTAGCAAGCTTGAATAAATGGATTTCAAAACAGAGTTTAGGAGAGATAACAAAAAGGCAAAATTTATTAAGAGCTGCAAAAGTTAGAAAATTGTGGAGAGCCATGATCACCAATGTCACAAGCACATATAAGAAGAAGGATGATGATAATGATGATTATATTTCAACTTGTTTGCATGAAGGAAAATCTTTGTTTGGCAATGTTCAAAGGAAGTTTAAAATAAAAAGATCAACTGGCAGCTTATCAGTTGCCTGACACTTGCAAAAGAGAATGAAAATCCCAATAAAAGCCTCAAATGTACTCATCTCCGTCTCTATAATCCCTTCAACATTATTTTTTAATCTTCTCATTCGCTTTGTTTCTTCAGCTTTCTACATTTCTCTCTCCTCTCTCTTTACATCTCTTATATCCACTTAAACCTTTTTTGCATTCTAATTTCCTTCCTACATCCCTCTTATTTGTTCTCTCTTTCATAGCTCAACCAAAGACATTTTACAACTCATTTTCTTTATTCTAGAGCTTCTGCGGCCATTTTTGTTTCAAACATCTTTGATATCAATATTACACCATAAGTTACTTCTATGTGCTGATTCCATTCAGGATAATGGTGATCATGGCTTTCCACAATTTCCAGCCCATCATAACTCTTAGAAAATATTGTCGTTTTGTTATCTTTCTTTGATAGATTGTTATGTCATCCATTTAATTAAGCAGACTAGGTAGATTATCCATTTTCCTCTGTCCCTCTTGCCTTCAATCTGTCCTGTGAGTATCAAATTTTACATTTTCTCTAAAACTTTATTGTTGCTCACATGTTCAGTTCATAGTATCCTCAATATCATTCTGTAGAACCACTTTTCTGTTGCTTTAAATCTTTTCTTCATTTTTGAGGAGATTGTCCAGCATTCACTGCCATAAAGGAGGACAAGACAGTTCAGTACTCTTTTCTTTGTTTCTAATGAATTTTTTCTGTTTCATAACATTCTGCTTAGCATTTGGAATGCATCTTCTGCTATCCCAATGCATTTTTGTATTTCAGTGTTGCCCTTTCATTTTCTTTTAAAATCATGTAATATTTTATTCTTTTCCTTAGAAAAAGAAAACATTATTGCTTTATTCTAATGCCACTCTGTCATTCACTCCAGCCCCCTTTCTGTAATTGTTCCCATGACGTCTCCTTTTACCTCATCACACATCTGGAACTTTCTGCAATTACAAGATAGTCACTAGTACCCATTTTCGAAAATCCCAGAAAAAACAATGTGTAAATGAATACCAAAATTTTAAATATCGCATAAAGAACTGAAAGTTTTACCTCTCATATTTTCATAATTTTCCCCTATGAAGCTATACTTTTTTGTTTTTTGTTTCATTTGGATTTATGAATAGTTCTTAATAAATAATAAATAAATTGTAGCAGTTATTATTAGATTTGTTTGTAGTGAAAGTAGGAACAACTGTGACGATAGAAAAGCTGTTTGTTGTTGTTGTTGTCATTGTTGACTTCCTTTGAAAAAAATAACAATTCCTTGCCAATATGTTCTAAAGATCCTTTTAGAAAAAGTCCTCATCAAGTAACTACTATAAAAGAATTCAATTTAAAAACTAAAAATAATTAAAAAAAATCATTTATGATTGATTTGAAAACTTAAAAATTATTACGTGAGCAATATAAATCAGTTATTCTTGACGACAAAAATGGAAAATTAATTTAAAAGCCATTCATTTGGCTTATTCAAACTAAAGAAGAATTATTTTATTTTAACAAAGAATTGATTAAAAGCTTAGTAAAAATTAAATCAAACGTCTTTATTCCTTTCCCTCTCCTGATCAAATCACAACAATTTGGGTCTTTTGCCAAAGTATCTTAGACATGATTTTTTTTCTCAGTGATGCATGAAAAGTTGAAGAAAGTCACAAGGTCGAATGAGAGATAAAATACTTTCTGTAAATAAAAGGCACAGCCTATCTCATGTGTTCACTGCTTTATGCAATATTGAAAAGTTGAAATTTTAGAAATAAAAACAAAAAATAAAAACGTTCACAGAAATATTCGTAAGAGTCAGTTTTAAAATTTTAAAATTTAAAAAAATGACATTGAAAAGAACAGAATTTTATTGAATCAAATTGTAAAGTGATATCAAGACAAAGAATTCAAGAACACTAATTCACTGAAAACAAAAACTGCTTTCATATAAAAACCAAGTCAATATTAATTCTAATCAGAATGCTTACTCAAATAAAAAATTAAATTTACTGGTGCATCATCCTTGGAGTAGACATTATAGAAGTAAGAGAATATCTGACTAGTTTCAAATTTGGACTATTCTACTCTTTTCTTGACAGATTTATAACTAAATTAGGTTTTTGGAGTAATGGATAGTGGCATGGATTGAGGAATTGGAGAGCCGAGTTCAAATTCCAGTTGAATACATTACATTCACTTATGTGCTAATACACTTAGGAAAGGTATTAATCCTCTTCTCCTCCCTCCAGCTATAGTAGGACAGACCGGGTTCTATAGCCTCGGAATGCAATTGGTCTACTGCAGAAAGAAATGGCAACCTACTGCAGGAAAAAATCTGCCTTGTCAGTTATGTATTGAAAGATACATGATTGCCTAAGCATGTATCATGCATGACACATAACTGACTGATCTTACTACAGAAAACAACATAGCAAGGATTATAATGATAAATATGATGGCTTCTTGTCTATTATTTGGTTTTTAGCTCATGAAAAAGTATATAAAAACACAGAAAAGAAATACTGAGATGAAATAATTCTTAATTTTCCAAAGACCTATCATTCTGCAATGGCTAGCAATGATAATGGTAACATTAGCTATCTGCTTATAAAAGACATTTGGAATTTCTTGACCCAGCAGCCAGTATTACTGATCCCAAAATTTATAAAATCTTTCTCTTAAAATAATTTTTCAAGAAAATAGGTTTATCAAGCCCAGTAAATAGTATCGTTTTTCCACTATTGATAGGGAATTCCTTCCTAATTCTGTATTTGAAGTAGTGTGGAATGCCAATATTCTGAAGATACTTCAATCAAGAATAGAATTGGGTGCTCTACAACTGTTGCTGGCCATCCAAAGTGGCCAAGTCCTACAAATACCTATGTTCTTGTTAGCAAAAAATACCTTCAAAGAATATTGCTTTAATGGCAGTTCACACAGGGGATACATTTTGGCACTTAAATGGTCAGTAATAGTTTCCTGATTCAAAAATACATTTCAATTCAAATAACTCATGAAGAAATAAGGATGCTAATGGGGTAATAGGTACAAAAAAAAAAACTTGACAAATTTTGGCATACACAATCAATTAATGTAAAAAGGACCAAAATTTTAAAAAAATAAATAAGTTTGTCACATTGAAATAAGGACAACCACTTTTAACACTGCATAAAAGAGATAGGAAAGAGTATTATGTCAAGTAGCCAGAATGTGGAGAGCAATACTTAAATGAAGAGAACACATTCCAAACAGTTCTCTTCTCAAAATAGGATTTCTTTGTTGTTTTTTACTTCTATTGCATATTATTACTCTTGATCTGAGATGTGATATTCTAATTATTTACACTATTTACCTTGTCTGAATTGTTATATTCACAATGTTTCATCCATTGTACGCTCTGGCCTTCTTCACATTATATATATTAGAATTTTGAACTGAACCCTTTATTCAATCCACTGGAGTAGATTATTTTCATTCCACATGCCATCTCTTTTCTGGATATTTCAGTTAATATCCTTTAATAATTCAACTCTCTAAGCTTTTGTTCACCTCTGCTGTGGCCAGGTATTGAACTCACAACTCTTTGGGTAAATCCCCAAGGACATGGCCCAATGGATAAAAGCATTGTTGGAAGCAATCCAGTGACTTGACCCATTATTCTTGACTTTATATAAAATATTAAAGCCACCAACTCTTGAAAATATCATTGCAAACAGGTAAGTGGCTTTAACATATGCTATTACTTTTTTATTTCTTACTGTAAATTAATGGCTGCCTACAATAATTATAAATCTTTTTTTTTTTAATTATTTCTACCCAAGTAAGATGATAATGACACTAAAATGCAAAGGGTTAGTGGAAGTTAAAAAAGAGAATGAGAAAACATTAGTGAGGAGAAAGGATAATTAAAAAAAAAGACAGAAAATGGTGACTGATGTTGCATTTAAATTTTTGAAGATTGTAGGTGGCAGAGAAACAAGAAACCAGAAGAGGGTTACACATCTAAGAAGTGCGAGAAAAGAAACTGTTAGGATAGAATCGTCAGTTGCATTTAGCAAGTTCAACTGTAAAATGGTCATACCAAGTTAACCAATGTAGTAGTCGATGTAAATTCATGCAGTCGAGACACCAAGTAGGAAAGCTCATCACCAAATGTGTTCTATACTCTTTAACAGAACATGAAGAAACATCTTAATGTCCCAAATGAAATGAT
>CAHIKZ030000990.1:227500-277500 GCA_903632075.3 Acanthosepion pharaonis | reverse complement strand
GGCTCATTTGGGGAAAAATAAGAAATTGGTATATACTGCAAATAAATCACTGCAAAGATAGAGATGGTGATTTCTGGAACCATCATTTTAGTTTTGCTCAGATACTTTGAAGTACAGAGTGAGCTAAATGATACAATAGTACAATAAAAAAATATATCACAAAACAGGTCATATTGTATGCTACTATATGGCTACAGTGGTTTAAAAATAACACTAAGTGCTAGTTAGTTTATAAAACAAATGCTAGGGATGTATATTTCATGGTGTCTTGAAAACATATAAAACTGCAGACAATGTAAATTTCATAAAAATATAAAAATACATCATGAAAATGTGTGTGTGTGTATATATATATATATATATATTGACAGCAGGCAATGTCAGTTTCCTAAAAACATATAAGTACATTCAGAGCTGTAGAAATGTTAAAAAAGATTGAAAGAGATAGATAAAGAACAATGTTTAAATATTTAAAGATGAAGTAAAGTGCGGTTGAGAAATTAGACATGAATATGTTTTTATATTAACAGAAATCATTTCATTGAGGAAATCAACTGTTACCATTTTTAGCAGAATTGTAAATAAGATGAGGATTTTTTTTTTTTTTTTGACGGTGGGGTGGCTGATGTAATATCGGTTCTATAAAAAAAAATTGTGATGAAACTTAAAACCTGGAAATGTTGAGATTAAAAAAAACAATAAAATCCCCAAACCAACATTTGCATGCTTGATTGGCTTATCTTACAAAGAATTTTTTTTGTTCACATTTTCTTCACTGTTTTTTTGTTCCTATTAAATTTTCTTGTTTCTGTTTATTCTTTCTGACTTGATTCATTCCTTCTAGGATTTTATAAATTCTTAATTTCTTTCATTTTTCCTACATTTCATTCTTTCTGAAATTCAATCTTTTTCATTTTTATTCCTTTCTATCTTTTTTTTACAGTCTTTATTTTCTAAATTTTATTTCTTTCAAACTTATCCTATATCTAACATACTTTTATTTTTCCTACGTCATTTATTTGATTTTCTTTCACTCTTTCAACTTCACTTTTCTTTCTTGTTGTTTCTCAACTTTCTTCATTTTTCTCTTTCCATCTTAATAACCTTGTACTTTAGTCTCTTTCACTTTCCATGCCAGAATTTCATTCTTTATGTCTTTCTGTCATTTATTCCCTGTATGTTTCATCCTTCTTTTCCAACCTACACTTATTTACTTCTTCAGGAAACACATCTTTCTTTCTTTTCTTGCATTTTTCTTTCTCTTTCTTTCATTTATTTTTAAAGTACTTTTTTCACTGGATCTTTCAATCTTTCTTTCTTATCTCATCTTTGATAAATATCCCTAATCCCTTTTGCATTTTCTTCCTTATCTTCAACCAGAATTACTTCCCGCCCTCTCTCTCCTCCCAACACCACCACCACCATATAAATGTCTATCAAGTTATCAGTCATTTTCATTGGTTCATTCTTGAATATCAAAACACAATATTCTTTTCTTTTCACTCAATGCTTCCACATCAAAGTCTGTGTTGATAGACATTGAACAGTTGCAATCTAAGGTGCCATGATAATGCTAATCATATCAAATCTTGTTAAACTCCATATCTTCATTTCTTACACATTCTCTCAAAGACATTATTCTCTTAACATTCAATGCAAATTTCTTTCTATTCTCTTATTTTTCCTTTGCTTATTTTAGCCCTGCATGTTTTTGCATGCAACTTTTGTTCCTTATTTAAACTAATTTCCCAGCCAAACCAGTAATAAAAATATATGTGGATGATCCCTTTAAAAGTTACCAAATCATAGAGATGAACAAAGATGTTGCTGAAGTTTGTTAACCCTGCTTGTAAAATTGTTGAGTGACAGACAAAAATACAGCCTGCCAAACATTTCTGGCAGCAAATTTAGACCTGATTAATATCACCTGCTGTTCCATAAACTTATCGTTTTTTCTCTTTGGGCTGGGATTCATATCATTTAAATATATTAAGCCCAAGGTCCAAGGAGCCTTCCCCCCAGGCAGTACCTGTCCCTTGAGAGGGGGCTGAGTTTATTGTCTAGTGCCTGAGGCATCCCCAAAAAGAGCAAATACTGAGGGGGTTTGGAATCTTTCCATGGTACTGCCCATAAATCCACTTTAAAAACCATGACCTTGTGTCACATCTGGTTGTATTGGATGCACTGGTAAATACTTATATCACGGTATTTGGAAAGTAATTACATTTCACCAGAAAAGATATATAAACAATTGTAAGTTAAATTTATTTAGACATTATATATAAAATATGCATTCACCTTCATTTTCACTGATAGCAGTCAAACAGGAAGAAAAAATTTTAATTCCATGTTTAAAGAAATCTGCACTTTTCATCAGAAAAATTTGAAAGACTGTTTTCAATTTCTTCTTTGTTTTTGAATATTCTGACTTATTAAAATATTTTAATGATTGCAACAAATGAAAATCTGTCAGTGCCAAATCTGGCAAGTATGGAGGATATGAAAGAAACTCCAATCTGAACAAGGGGGGGGTGTTTTGTCCTTGTATTGTCATGCTGAAAAATAACACTTATTCATTTTACTATAGCAAGATACATTCAACATAATGCTTCATTTACCCAATAAAATTACAAGCAATAAACATCTGCCATGATCGTCCTTTCATGTTCCAGTAGTTCATTATGGACAACACTTTTCATATACCACCAAACACAACACAAAGCAATGACTTCTGTGGGTAGAGTGCTGGTTTTGGTGTTAGCATTTTGTGTTAACAACCAACAGTTTTTTTTTTTTTTTTTTTCATTTTCTGTTTACATTCAAAACCCATTGTTTATCACATGTAACAATGCAATGCAAAAGTGAAAAGTTGACATTACTGGTTAAAAAAACTACTGTTGATGCCAAGCATTCAGTTTGGTTCTTCAGTGAAACGCCACAAGAAACCCAATATTCCCTTTTCAAGTTTTTCCAATTAAACTCTTAACTGCACAATAAATGACACACCATCAAATAGAAGAGATTTGAAACTAATTCTAGATACCGTTTCCTACAATTTTGTATTAGTTGGTTGATTTATAATTCATAGTGATGAAATATATTATTGCTTTCTGTACACTCTAATATACAGGGCTGATACAAAGGTTCTTAGTGCTATATTTTGCACTGTTAGTGTACAAGTTTTTTGGAAGTTTAATTAGGCTCATAACTACTTCTGCAATCAGTCAACTGTAATAAATAATTTACAAGCCTTATGAAAAATCTCAAGTGAAGAAAAAGGGTTTCACATAAAGAGACAAAAATGAAAACTGGCAAACATTTAAACATTTTTAATTTTCTTTTTGCTTAACACATACTAGTGATTCTTAGATAAGCTCACATCATGATCACAAAATCACTAATACTATTAAGGCATCACATGTACTGCCATGACAGTAACAGTGGCATTTCTTGGCAAGATAGTCTGACAAAGCCCAATTCTCTTCAGGCTGGCTTTAAATTCAGAGTTTTTCCTTATCGACTGAAGGCTATAGGGTCCATTCTGTCCTGCTATTTATAGCTGGTGGAGAGAAGAGATGGATTCATGCCTTTCCTAATTGTATTAGCAGGTAAGTGAATGTAATGAACTCAAATGGAATTTGAACTTGGCTCTCCAATTCCTCAAACCAAGCCGCTATCCATGTGCCACCTACAATCTTCAAAAATTTAAATGCAACATCAGTCACTATTTTCTGTCTTTTTTTTAATTATCCTTTCTCCTCACTAATGTTTTCTCATTCTCTTTTTTAACTTCCACTAACCCTTTGCATTTTAGTATCATTATAATCTTACTTGGGTAGAAATAATTAAAAAAAAAAAGATTTGAATTATAATTATTGTAGGCAGCCACTAATTTACAGTAAGAAATAAAAAAAGTAATAGCATTTGTTAAATCCACTTACCTGTTTGCAATGATATTTTCAAGAGTTGGTGGCTTTAATATTTTATATAAAGTCAAAAATAATGGGTCAAGTCACTGGATTGCTTCCAACAATGCTTTTATCCACTGGGCCATGTCCTTGGGGATTTACCCAAAGAGTTGTATAAAAGATTGATTAAAAGATAAAAAAGTAGTCATAGTAAGTTCTTCTATGAGCAGAATGTAGTCCAAACCTGTCATCTTCATACAATCATTTGCTTCACCCGATAGAAAATACTGGTAAAGGTCAGCAGTTACAAAAAGTTAAGGATACTTAAAAATTCCTTGAAGAATTCATCAAATCAAAAGTCACATTATTCTTTTGTAACCTGAAAGGTGATAAATACTAGTTATAGGAAGCTAAATAATAATGCTATGCATTTTTTTTTTAAAAATGATGTTCACCCTGTAAAGCCCTAAGAACTACTCAAGGTAGATGGTTATCCTTTAAATAAATCAAATGTTATAATAAAAAATGCGTAGTCAAAAACATAAAACAATTGTTTTATCACTGTTACTACCACAAAAAAGAATACTAATAACAATATTATTTTGACTAACTGGTAACTGTAGCTACAATGTAGCAATACAATATAGCATGTCAGCAATTGTAAAAGCTAGGTTATTACAAATTCACTCATTAGTTGGCAAATTTGTATTTTGGATCAAGTAAAATACATTTACTCAGACTAGTATCTGTAAAATTTCTCATATAAAATACTAATATGTACAATAAAAAATAAAATTATTTTTGAATACAAGAAATAGATATTGTGTACAAGACAAGAGACAAGTAGTTTGGAAATTCTATCCTAAGTTTCAGAGCTATCTCACAAGACAATTACAATAACTAATGTCTTTGAAATTTAATACCATTTAATAACCAAAGTTTTTTATATTTGAACTAGAACTAGACTATAGAATGAATAATTTAATTCCACTGAAATTTGTGAAAACTGGCATTCTGTGAATTGAGTTAGATTGTATTTGTTGCTATATGATAACAATGTAAACAGATAATTATGAAGAATTTCATTTGTCGTCAAAAAGACAAGCAATTTACAGTTATCCGTGATCTTTTCCATAATGGTTGATGAAGTAAAAAAAAAAATGAATTATATTGTTGTCATTAATGTTCTGTTACAGGAGAAGATAAGGAAAGCTAAGTATTATGAGAATGATAATGAAATGTGAATTGTCTCTCTTCTTTGAGACTTAGAGCAAATAATTGGAAAGAGAGAAAAAAAAAATTGATAGCAAATGCCAACTCAGGCTGCAACATAACAATATACAAGTTTTACAGTAGTTTTCATCAAAGTAATTTTTTGTTTCACATTTTACCAAAAAGTCCAGAACACAATAAACACAAAAATGAGTAAAAAAAAGTGCAAAATATACACTGATATCAGGAAAGACTTTTTCACTTGAATATTGAATTGATGAAATCCCTACATTTATGCTAATAAGTCTTGTAACTATAATCAATAAGGACAAAAACCTCTACATTTCAAAGCCTTGCAAGAAGTTTTTTATAAGTTTTATAGCTATAAAATGTAGCAAAAATCCTTGGATATAATGCGATCAAGTTAAATCCATGTTTTTCCTGAGGATTTATACAATGCTATTGTTCAGAAACACCAAAATAAAAATAATCACAATAGGAAGATGCCAGATAGCCAGTCCTAACAGAAGCCATCTTGTTATGCACTATAATGCTAGCATGCCATGGTAAAATCTGAGAGAAAAAAATGAATAGATGCTGTGAAGATTGCTTCATTAAAAGCAGTAATTCTCAAAAATCAATAAAGGTATATTCAGAAATTAATATCACATCTATACTTATAGTATCAGCAATAGTAAATATATAAAACAATTTAGAAAATTTCTACTTCGATATGTTTCACCAATAAAGCAGTGAAATCAGAAAAAGAACAAAATTTAGATTAGCAAGACAAAATGTGATTTATATTAAATAGACGAATGCTTGATTTTTACTTTAACTTCATCATTAAGGAATGCCAATCAAGTTTTGTCTTGCCAAGGTAGATTTTTATTCCTGTGAAATAATTATTTTTTCTGATGATGCTGGTTCATCAGTGAATCATGTCAAAGTCGACTTTTTCTAAATTGTCTTATATATTTACCATTCTATCAAATTGTCATCCAAGTTTATTGGTAATAAAGGCTAAAACAGAAACCATTTTTTTTGCAAGCTGACTCAAGTTTATATCTAAAAGTTGAAGATTTAACCAGAAAAAATATTTCTAGCACTAGTAGCATCCTAATATTATTCCAAAGAAACACATCTGTATGTGAATAAATGAATAGATGTGTGATAAATTATTGTTCCCCTTACAAACTCTCTCTCACAGATGGGATGTGGCAAGCCTCTCATTGGCTCTATTGTTAATCCCTTGGAAAGTGCTCGGACAAACTACGTTCTTTGGTTCTGCCAGTTCTAACCTTCACAACTAGGACCCGCCATGCCACTTACATCATAGCAAACCACCATCATTCCCTTTGTATTCCCTTGGTGAGAAATAAGTTCCACTGGAACATCTTCTTCCTGTGAACCATTGCTCTGTGGAACCAACTCTCAAAAGGGTGTTTCTTTGATCACTACAAACTTAAACTGTTCAAATCTAGAGTTAACCGTTTATCTTCCCCTCCTATCCATCATTCCCTCTATCTTCCTTTGGTAAGAAATAAGTTCCACTGGAACATCATCTTCCTGTGAACCATTGCTCTGTGGAATCAAATTCCAAGAGGATGTTTCCCTAATCACTATATTCTTAACCTGTTCAAGTCTAGGGTTAACTGTTATCTTCCCTTCCTAACTGCATAAACTGCCACTTACACTATAATCCTATACCTCGAGTGGCCCCTGGCCCTTGTATAGGATGAATGTCACTGTAAAAAAAAATACAATATATATGCATACTTTTATGCCTATCTACTGTCTGTGATTAGCATCAACTGCAAGTAAGTAAATGTGTGTGTGTGTGTGTGCATGTGCATATATACATATATATATATATATATATATATATATATATATATATATATATTATTTTTATATATATATATATATATATATATATTATAATTTTTTTTAAATGTTTCTTCTCATGTTTCAAAAACGAGAGCTGATTACTTTAATTCAATTTAATTTTAATAATTTTATTGATGGTTTCAGCTCTCGTTTTTGAAACATGAGAACTTTTATGTAGCGAAGGAATCATTTTAAAAAAATAATTATAATCTAAGCTCTATTTCTGTATGGAGCACTGTTTTTTAAAAATAAAAACAAAAATACTAAAGAACCCTGGATTATTTACCTAACGTGTTCTTTCCTATTTTTCTACATGCTTGTTACACACACACACACACACATATATATATATATATATATATATATATATATATATGTGTGTGTGTGTGTGGAGGAAAAGTATGATAAAGTGGGAAAAGTTTTCTTGTGACACATTTTGACCTTTAGGACATTATCAGACAAAATGTGTTACAAGAAAACTTTTTCCACTTTGTTATAATTTTTCCCCAATATTGATCTTGATGTATACAAATATATATCATTAGATTATACATATATATATATATATATATATATATATATATATATATATATATATATAAAAGTTCAAATATACATAAACATGTGAATATATGCTTATAGTCATATTTATGCACTTGGGATGATATACAATCTTCTATATGTTCAGTTTGTAAATACCTGCTTTGTACAGCCTAAATATTGTTATATTCTATAACAATATCTAAGAGAAAAAGTAATCTACTCTAGAATGACTGTATAAAGGTGAGATCTCATCAATTTGCAGTTGAGCTGGCTAGATGTAACCTAACATCTATGCTAACAGTTTCTTCTCTCACACTTCTCACTTGTGGAACCCCATCCTGGCTCCATGCTTTCCAGCCAAGTTTAATCTTCAAAAATTTAAATGTAATGTCAGTCGCTATCAACTGTCCTCCTGATTTCGCTTTTCTCTTTCCACTCATTATTACTGTTTTTGTTTCTAATTCTTCCACACCCTCTACCCCCTATTGACTTAGTGGCTTTACTGCCTTTCATGAGGTAATACCGATAAAAAAAAAAAAAAAAAAAAAAGAAGCCCCACAAGAGTGTAAGCAGGTTGTTTATAGGGTAGAATGATTTATAGGGTTCGATGGGTAAATTGTCACCATTTTATATTTTTACGTTTGCATAATTTAAATGAAAATTCTATCGCACCCTGTATAAACTAATAAACCATTTTACAGTTTAAAAAAAATCTTTACACTTCAATTTTTTTTTATATATCTAATTACTCTATTTACTTGAATACACTGAATTTTTATGATCAGTTTTTATGCAAAAAAATGTGTCACAATGTACACAGGTAACTTTTTTTGAAGAAGTTAAAATTCCTGCATTTTTGGTAACTGGTTGCACTATACACAAGTAAATTTTTTCTGATGAATTTAAAATTCATGCAAAAAGAATTAAGGAGTTGCACTATACATAAAGTCGACATATACACAAGTATATATGGTACATATACAGCAAAGTTTTTACTGATATTCATTGTTACCTGCCCAATACACATGCATGAATACCTTTCCAGCTTTCAATCCAGACATGAAGCAGGAACTGGTCAGTGATCCTACAAGCACAACCTGTCATGATGATGATGATGATGATAATAATATCACAATTTCTATCTTATTTTTTAACCTAATCTAAAAAATAGCATACTAGTTCTTAATTGTTTCCATAGTCTATTTTACATATGCAACAAAAAAGGATATGAAAATCCAGATGATAAACCTTTAAAAAGAAAAAAAAACCTTAAATCAGTCTCTGACACTATTGATTTTATTCTCAGTTTGTCAATACAAATAGAATCATTCATCCATTAACACAACTACCAACCTCCATACAATAATTTAAAGATCAGCTATCAAATGAAAGAAAATATTGAAACATTGATTATTAGCTATTTGATTTGAACCATTTGTAATGTTTTTAAAAAGAGAACTTTCTGATTTTCAATTGAAAAGCTATGAGTGCCACAGCCTGCACGTCTTTGGAGTTGGCATAATAATCAGCTGACAATATGGGTTTATATAATCAAGTGGAACTACAATTCTTTCATTAGTCTGAGGGAACCACCTGCCATTGATGTATGAACATGAATTCCAAAGTTCATTCCCTTAATTCTTTACAAGATAAATTGAGATTTTTTTTTATTCCTCAGCACTTATTCATATGGCTTCAAGCTTGAACATATAAGCAAGAGATTTCTTCTTTTTTTTTTTTTTTTGAAAAGGAAAATACAAATTCCAAGCCAGAGAAAAAGCCTTGTTAAGAATCTTTTTAAAATAATAACAATAAAAATAATTGTATTTTACAAGAAACTGTTGACCAGGTTATTTATGGAAGATGATGTTTTTAAGGCAAACAGTCTTTGTAATCATAGTAATTGATACAGAACGTTAATAAGAAGAAATTGAATTGAATGTTCACTTTGAATCAATAGCTGCATCTACCACAAGGAAGGTTGGTTCTCTATGTTATGCTAGAATGTTTTTCTCATCTGAGTCCATCATTCACATCTAAAAAACCTAACATTCATGGAATACTGTTGCCATATATGGTCTAGTGCTTCACTGTTCATTTCAAGGTTCTCAACAAAATCCAGATATGCAATGTGATTGGTCCTGACTTGGGGTCTTGACTCAAGTCACTTTCTCATCAATGTAATGTGGCTTCCCTCTGTCTTTTCTATAAATATTTTTTATGGCATCACCAGTGCCCTGACTGCATGAGTTTAAGCATGCAACTAGCTTGGCATCTTGGTCCCACCCTTTTACTGTCAAAACACTCTCGCACTTCCCAACATGAACTCCCTTCCTTTGTTTCCCTGATAACTACAATCTTCAAAAATTTAAATGTAATGTCAATTAACATCTTCTGATATCTTGATCCCTGTTCCCCTTCTTATCATTTCCTCAATCCCCACCCTATACCCAGTCTTTTCCCTTACTTTCACTCTCGGTAGTCCCTTGCATACTTGTGGCACTCCCGCCATGCTTGGGGTGGAATGCTTAAAAAAAAAAAAAAAATCTTGTTTCTACTCTAAGTTTCATGCAGTCATATCAACTCTTTAGGAAATTTGACTGAAAATTTTTGCAGTCAAGTTTCCTGAAGTGCAGATGTATTTCCCTGAATATCAGAGTAGAGACAACATGAGTGAACATTTTATCTTATTTGTGATTATAAATTAGATTACCTAGAAGTTGCCCAGATTGATATATGACTGATGAAGGCTGGAGGGTATAACAGCTGAAACATTGTGATGAGGACAGTAGTGTAAATATAAATTAAGCATTAGAAATGATTTCACATCAAGACAAAACTGACAGACAAAAATAACTTTCTTGATAATCCAATTTTTAAAGTGTCACTTTTAATTAAACCTAAATAAATAATACAAAATATATTGTACAGACTATAGATCTTTAGAATCTTTTCTGATATGTCTTTAGTATAAGGTAAATAGATCATAAATAATGGGGCCTCACATCAGTGAGCAGGGCCGATGTGCAACTGAAACCGTTGAGAGGAAGGCCCCGAAACGGTGCAAATTCTCTCCTGATGACCCCAGTTTAAATATAAATTCAATAGGAACACATCAAAAGAAATTCTGTGAAGTCATATGCCATAGAGAAGCTTGGTGAAAGTGTCATTGGCATGAGGAGCATTACACATTCAGCTCGCTTCAGGTGAGTTTCAATTACTTTCCAGTAATTTCCTTCTTCATAGCATCCTTCCAATTATGGTCCTTGATCCTTATATCCCTACTCCTGTTGTTATACCTGTAAGATAGTGGAAGGATGCTGATCATCTCCAGTTGGTCTATATGTGGTTGCTAATATTGCTTAATGTTATAGGCTATGAAAGATGGTTTCTTTATGCTGCATGGATGGTATTAATCAAAGCTCAGGCTCTGTCCTGTGAATGTTGGCTCATAATGTACTGGATGTCTTCTAGCGATTTCTTTATGAGTTATTAGTTCATATAAGATCCAAAGTTTCAGCCACCAGATCATCTTACAGATAGTCTACAGTAGATTGTTGGCTACATAGATCAAGTTATCTGTTGGTTACAAGTATTTTTTTTCATTTTACCCCAAGCAAGGTGATAACGCCACTAATATACAAGGTGTTACTAAGAGAGAAAGAAAATGAAAAGTCATAAGTAAGAAGGAAGGACCATACAAATACAAGATTCAGGAAGACAAAAAATGGTGTTTGATGTTACATTTAAATTTTTTTAAAATCATAGATGGCAGGAAGCAACAAATTGGAAGAGAGTTCCACAGGTGAGAAGTGAGAGAAAATAAACTATTGAAATAGAACTTACATTTAGTTATTTCAACAGTAAAATGGTGAGACCTAGCTGGCAATCAAGTAGTACACTTAAATTCATATAGCTGAGATACCAAAGCTCATTAGAACAATTGCCATGGAGATATTTATAGAAAAAAAGTGGAAAAATTAAAGTGGTGGAAAATTAGAATTATAAATATACAAGATGGATTCTGGCAAGAAAAACTGTCTAACATGACACAGTGAACCAAGCAGCAAACCTAGCAATTGATTCAATATAATCTTTCCACTTCATGTCAGTAGAAAACGTGAGATCAAGAAGATGCTTTGAGTTGCTCTCTAGGATGTGTGCATCAGCAATGTTGATAAAAGGCAAAAATAGTTTTTTATGATGACTAAAAGATAGTAGTTTTATCTTGCTGGCATTAAAATATACAAGTCATTTCTTGTAACAGTTAACAATTGATTGGGTATCTTTTTGAGAACAAGCACTATTTTTACTTCATCAGACCTATTGGACTTGTTATTATGAATGGAGTAGATAGTCATGTCATCAGAATAAATACTGAGGTGGGAACTGAGGCATTATGAAAATCATTGAGTAAGATAAGAAACAACATGGGTCCCAGGATAGAAGCCTGAGGGACCCCTGCATTAATATGAAAGGATCTAAAAGAGTGGCTATTCAAAACAACAATTTGTTAAGGAAAATTGGATCGAGTCAAATATTCCATCCAGAGACACCATAGCCCTTCAGTTTGTGAAGAAGGCAAGCTTTTGAAACCCTGTCAAACACCTTCAAGACATCTAAAGTCACAGCTGAAGTCAGAGTCTCACTGTTCTTATCTGAAGCTTGATGGACAAATTACCTCCTTGGTTGGATAGTGCTAAAGGTTATATATATTCTGAGTGATATCCTCAAGGACAAATTAATTGAAATCAGATATCATTTGGCATGAACATCAGGATGAGAATCATTTGCCCCATAGATTGAATAAAGAGCTTAATTCATAATCTCTGAAAAATTACCAATTATGAGGGGCACCTAAAAAAGGCTAGAGATTACAATGGCAAAACATTGTGACTATAACAACCAAGAGAAGCCATTAGTGAATCATTTTATAATAATGATAATCCTTCATCTCAAAAATTCAAACAAAACTTTTGAAAAGACTAAATATGACTAAGATAAAAAAAAAAAAATAGATGTTCCTTGATGACAGGCTTTTCATGTATCATTTTAAATGATAAAAAATATTCTGAATAAAAAAAATAGAATAGCATTGAAAGATCAATGGACTATGAATAAAGATCAGAAATTCATCAAGGAATAAAAATAGAAAAGAATAAGACATTTTACCCACCACCCCTAAACTCAAATAACCTGATAATTAAGCAAGTCATATAAATTCTTATTTTTACAGAGATAAGAAATACAACAAACCATACAGCCTGATTCTTCAGAGTCCACTTGAAAAAAACAGAATTTTTGTTAACTAAATATAATTTATATAGTTGTTTCTCTTTACATTCAGACAAGTGTTCTCATCTTTGTTGCTATTATCACAATGTTTAGACTGTTGTGTCCTCCAGCCATCATCAGGTACTTGTTGATCTTGGTCACCTTCAGGGAAATTCAAACTATACTTTTTATTTAATCTAAAGGCTGGTTCTTCTGTCCATGTCTAGGGGTATCTCATCAACTTCTTTAGTACTGTTTAGTTTCCACTGAGTCTAAGTCAGCACTGCCTGGCGCAGGGATTGATCTCCCAATTACTATGTCAACTAAATTCAAACAACTCCATAGGCTATAATTCTGTAGAGCAATAATGTAAATAATGATAAGTTCTCTTCCCAGAAGATAAAAATTATATACATTACTACCCAGTGTTGGAACTGAACGCACAAATACTATATTATCAAATTCATGAACTAACACTTTGATCCACTAAGCTACTGTCCTGGTAAATAATGCTGTTAAGAAAGTTGGATCAAGGTGTTGCAATCTTGTAAACAGTTTTTTCTTTCCAGAACCTATCTTACATGTTTTTAAGTCTACCATTTGCTCATGCTTTGAATATTGCTACCACATATGGTTTGGTGCTCCTGCTATATATTTAGAGATTCTTGATAAAATCCAAAGAAGAATCTGCAATGTTATTGGTCCTGACCTTGCATCTCAGCTTCGGTCACTTTCTTACTTCTGTAATATAGCTTCCCTGTTCATTTTTTATATATACTTTCATGGTGATTGTTTCCTATGGTGTCTAGACTTTATAAATTTAAATTCAGTATGAGATTAGCAGCAAGGTCTCATCATTTTACTGTTGAATTGGCTAAATGTAATCATAACTTCTATGCTAACAGTTTCTTTTCTCACACTTCTTACTTGTGGAACTCACTTTTGGCTCCATGCTTTCCAGCCAACTTTGAACTTAAAAAATTTAAATGCAATGTCAATCCTTATCTACTAACTTCTTGACTACTCTTCTGTTGTTCTCGCTCCTTAATAATGTTTCTCTTTTTTCTTATTCTTTCACTCAGTAACCCTTTGTGTCTTAGTGGCTTTACTGCCTTGCATTAGGTGAAATGATTAAAAAAAAAAAAAAAAATACACATCCCAGAAATTCATGCAAAGTTGTTTTTCATTCAGTAAAATGGGTGTTGATCAAATGTTTGTTTTCTTTAATTTTGAAGTAGTTATAAATGCTATCAAAAGTTTTACTTTTCTTTTTCTTTTTTAATAATATACCATCATCACCATCAGTCCTATGAGAAAGGGGTCACCAAAAGGATGACTGCACAAGCTGAGCACCTGGCCAGTTCATTCACATATACATGTTGAATGCTGGAAAGGTATTCATTAAAAAGTAGCATGTCTTGAGAAAGTAGACTTGGTAGAGCCGATCCCTCTCCAGGTCAAACAATGACTAATGTGCCTCAATTTGAGGGTGTGCCTTGTTCATAGACACATGGCCGGTTGATTACATCACTCAGGGAGTGTGGGGAAACCATCATCTAGATCATGGACTTCACTCTAGGAAGGACTCCAACTCAGCAATGCCATGTTATTACAGCACTGGCTGCAGAGTGTCTGGTCTACAGCATTGTGTTAGATGTTTGTAAGCTTATTATATATGCATAATATATAAATTTGTTTTAAGATAATTTTCTGGTAACTTTTATTTTGATAATGAAAATTTTTGTTTCTAACATTTAATATATATATATTTTTTTCAAAGACCAAGAAATAACCCATTAATGTAATCCCAAATAAGTCTATTAACAATATATATGCATTATATATATGCACATTAAAATATATATATATATATATATATATATATATATATATATATATATATATATATATATATATGTGTGTGTGTGTGTTATATATATATATATATATATATATATATATATATATATATATATGGAACTACTAGTTAAGCAAAGCATTAATTAATGCTTTTAAACACAAACTTTTACGGATCTTTCTCAGTTTTTTTATATTTGCTCTGATTTTGTATCCTGACGTCAACAATGACAACATATCATGGGAAATTAATTAAATCTGACAAATATTTAATATATTTTCTGATTATACATTATTTTTTATGGATACACTTACATGAATAAATGCTATGTTCTTTAATTAAACGGTATAAATTACATTTACTGGCCTGAAATGTTTGAGAAATTTTGTAGACATCAGAGCAGATAAGATAGATCAAGAAAGATTGGCAAAAGTGAGTGTTTAAAAGCATTAATATGAGCTTTACTTAACCAGCAGTTCACTGAAGCTGACATATATATATATATATATATATATATATATATATATAGATAGATAGATAGATATATGTATATGCATTATATATATATATAGAGATAGATAGATAGATATATGTATGTATATGCATTATATATATATATCTATATATATATATATAGAGAGAGATGTATGTATATGCACTATATATATAGATAGATATATGTATGTATGTATATGCATTATATATAGATATATGCATGTATATGCATTATATATATATATATATATAGATATAGAGAGAGAGACAGACAGACAGATATGTATGTATGTATATGCACTTTATATATATGTTATACATGTTTTATATATATATATATATATGCACATTGTGTGTAGTGAACAATACATATGTGTTTGTGTGTGTGTGCACAATCTAAAACAAGGATTAACGAAAATGTTGCTTTAACTAGAGAGGTCTGCATTTGATGGTACCACTTCTCTAAAAATCTTGTGCAAGTAAATGTACGCAATGCATACAAGCCAATGCCTGTTTTGGCTGTGACTTGAGTCAATAAATAAATGTCGACATACGTCATACGCTCAATGATAATCAATATATATATTCATAGAAGAGGCAATGATTAGCACAAAGCATCGGTTGCCAGTGAGAGAATAACGGCAGCGAACTTTTGATCAAAGATGGAAACTAAATACATTATAGAAAGATGCATGAAAAAAAAAAATGGAGATATACCCAGTGCAGATTCTAAAGGCATTATAGTGGTAGGTTAGCAGATGTAGAATTCTATGCAAGTGAAAAAGTAATTGTAGGGAAGAAAAAAAAAAAGAAAAAAATTTGAAATATTGAAAAAGTGTACAGAGAATCTTTTTTTCTTCTTTCTTTCTGAAGAAAACATAAGGGAAAGAGATACAAAAAAGAAGATGAAGGTCAGGGAGAGAAATCAAGAAAAATGGGTAGGTGGAGTTATCTGATAAAAACTGAAAAATGAACTGAGGGTGAAAGAAAAAAGTTAAAGAAAATAACTAAAAAATAACAAGAGTAGAAGTGAAAGGTAAAAAAATGAGAAAGGTGGTAAGGAGAGAGGATAAAAGAAATTATGATTAAAAGTGATTAGATCGAGGAGAAACCTTTTAAAAAAGATATTAAAAGAAAATAGAAAGAGTAAGAAATAAAATGTGTTAGATTATGAAAGATATATTCAAGAAATGAAAGAGTAGATCTTAAGGTCAGAGAGAAAGCAAAAGAGAAAAAGAAAAAAGAAGCAGGCAGTTAAAGAAAATTAAAAAGAAAGACAGAACAAGCAAATTAAAAAAATATTGAAAAGAAATTTAAACAAAAGAAAAGTATGCAGCAAAAAATAAGAAATTATTGAAAGAAATATCATAAAACAAAATATTGAAAGAAAAATAATACAAAGGAAGAATAATATGAAAAAAATTAAAATATATGAAAGAAAAAATGAAAAATATTGAAAGAAAGATTAAAAACAAAAATATTGTAAAGACAAAATATCAAAACAAAGTATGTTGCAAAAAATAAGAAAATATTGAAAGAAAAATTTTTTTTAAATATTGAAAGAACAAAATATTGAAAGAAAAATATTTTGAAAAAAAAAAAAATAATATGAACGAAACAAATAAAAATAAATAAAGAAAAAATAAAAAGTATTGAAAGAAAAATAAAAAACATCAAAATAAAACAAAATGAAAAATATGAACGAAAATATGACAAAATATTGAAAGAAAAATTAAAATAAAAAATATGAAGGAAAATTGTTAAAAAGCTAAGAAAGAATCATGAAAAGAAGACAAAAAAAACTAAAAACAAAATGTATAAGGAGAAATGGAATAGTGAAAAATAAAAAAAAATTGTGTAAAAATAAAGAATCAGGATTGTGAGTGGTGTTGAAGAAAGACTAAAAAAAAAAGAAGTTAGTTAAACAGAAATAAAGAGAAATATTAAAAACTAAAGAAAAATAAGAAAAAGATAATGAAATCATGCATGAAAGTATAAGGCAAGGAGCAGACAGATGAGAAAGTAAGATATCGTGAGTAAGAATATAGTGAATGAAAAGAAAGAAAGTGAAAGATGAGACATAGAAATATTATAATAAAAGAAATCTTTAAAAAGATGCTAAAAGAGAATGCATAAAAATAAATCAAAGTAGAAAGTGAGAGAAACATACTCTAAAAAAATCTAATCAAGACTGAAGAGACAGCAGAGTTAGTGAACATTGGAAGGATGATAAGATTGAATTTGAATGAGTAATTTTGTAAATCAATTGGCTGAGATGGCAACAGTGTCTGCCTTCTCCTAAAAAAGAAATATACAACCAGAACTAACAAAAAACAAACATCAGTAATATTTACTCTACACACTCTTCTTGGTATTGTGGATAGCATCGATGTGCTAGACTCTAGTTATCTCAAGAATTTAAAATAAAAAAAAACTGCACAATAAAAAAATTGCAAGATATACAAGTAGTACTGGTGATAGTGATGATGATGATGATAATAATAATAATAATGCTTGAAGAATGAAGCAGGCAAGTTGACTTGGGAATCACAACTAGATACTTAGGAACACCCTTATTTGGGGACAGTGTAAACAAACTGGGTTACCCAACCTAAAGGTATTTCTAACAGGAAATTAAAAGTTATGCAACACTTTTGCCATAAACCTTTTACCATAGCATGCACATTTGGCTGTGATGCATGCGTTTGGTATATATCCCTTTCAGCCTGTGTGTCATGGTGTGTATATTGGGCATTGTTTATTTATGTCACTTTCTTGACATGTTACTAACTCACTCACACATCAGCACCACTGTCACCTAACTATTCCGCTATCCATTTACACAAGCTCTTTAGGTTGGTTACTATTTCTCCTGCCTCTCTTACCTTCAGTATGTCCTGTGAGTGTCAAATTCTCTAAGCCCTTTTTTCATATTATGTATCTTGGTTTTTAAATTATTCCCTTGGAAGCATACATCATTTAATATTGTATAAAATGTGCTTCAGAGTCTGTCTATATTTCTGAGATGAGGTATTATGTACATTATTTACATTATTCGGACTATTGTCCTCATCTTTGTCGCCATATTTATCACAACGTTTCGGCCATTGTACACTCCGGCCTTCTTCAGGTGGTTGGAATTTCGAACTGAACCCTTTATTTTGCTCACTGGGGTAGACCGTTCTAGTTCCACGTGCCATGTTTGATGGATGTCAGTTATCAGTTAATTCCTGCTAACTTCCCTCTGAAAGTTCTCCACTGCCCTAACCAGAGTTAACCAAAGAGTGTGAGTTCAATACCCGGTTAAGGCAGTGGAGAAATAGTCCAAATAATGTAAATAAAATGTGCTTCAATTTTATCTTATTATAGTCTAAATATTACATGAAAGAAAATTAGCATTTTAAAGTTAATATATTCATGTTACTAAATTAAGTGACACCACTGAATATTGAATAAACAAATTTTATCATTTAACAGTTTTTGTAATAGTAATGGGAAATTTATACCGAAATTTACCTTGAATTTTCAAAACTGTTTGTTTTGAACAGAAATGTTAGTTTTAAAACTATATAGGGTTGCTAAAAGGTTCTTGGCCAGACCAATTCTTATGTTGACCATTTGATTAAATTTTAGATTTTTCAGCACCCCTTCACTATTTCCTCATTTTTTTTATCAACAAGAAGAAAATGTATTGTTTTGTAATGATTTTAACACTACGTTGAATCTTGTTTTCTAATTTTGTTTTTGCCTACACTTGTCAATCTTTTTTTTTCAATGGAAATCTATATTCCATTTAAGTGTAAGATGTTTAAGCTGATAAAATGTGAAACATCCCTTTCATTTCATTTAGTTAATGAGAATAATAGAAGTAAAATTTAATATTGATACATTCTTCTATATAGGGCCAGTGCATACTATCTCTGAGGCCCCAGAAGTGAGTGGGCTAGTCTGATCTGAGGCTCCTGGCAGTGCTTTGTGACCCTTACTATCTTATCAACATTTACTTTTTTCCTACCTACATTTATATAAATTAAAAATTAAACTAATCACAACTGACCATTAATGGATGAAATATTTTTGTGTATTTTGACATCATTCTGTGATCATTTTTACTGACCAAACCTATGAATTTGTTTTATGCATACGAAGTCTTAAAAAACTCCATATAAAATTTACTATTTTTTTATACATGATGTTGAATGTGTTAAAATTATTCAATTTTTTAACAAGAAAAATCTCAAGTTGATGTTAAAAATTGCTGCAAAATATTGTTGATTTATTTAAGATGGAATAATCAATTATGACATGTCTCTAATTTGTATTTAGATACATTGCATTTATTTCCAATTTCTCTAGTTGAATTGTTCAGTTATATTGCATATTATCCATAACTGTACAAAATTAGGTTACAATAAAATTTATATTTTATATGAAATGCAGTAAAGTGGGGGACCTTGTATCATAAATTTGAGGATGGGGCACAAAACTTTTTGACTGTCCATATATATATATATAATCCATTATTCTATATAATTAAATTACAATAACATTTGTATTTTATATGAATACTAACTTATGAAAATGGAGATGTGGTAGAGTGGGTGGGGATGTATCATAGATCATAGATTCAGGGGTGGGAGCACAAGACCCTTGCACCAGCTCTGAAAGAATGTATGTGAGAAAGAGAACAGGTATACAAGGAATTACATATTTTTGCTACATTTATATGAACATTTCAATATCTATTCAAATACATGTAAATATGAATATTAGGGAAAGAGAAAGACAGAAAAGAGATTTTTGTGCATAACATTTGTATTTTATATGAATACTAACTTATGAAAATGGAGATGTGGTAGAGCTCAGGCACATTTGTGCTTTTTCAACATCCACAGAGTCCACATGTGGTTTATACTGCAACTATGCTGAGTGGATCTCAGTTACAGTTTCTGGGAGAGAGAACATTATCTGGCATGAGCAACAGTCTGAACAAGGCTAATATGCTCAAAACCTCGGTCATAATGATTTGTGACTAAAACACCCATTGATGGTCCTAAATAGCTCCATATCCCCAATTTAATTCCAAAGGCTTTGGTCAACTTGTAGTTTGGTTTTCAGGAACTTTCCATAGGTGCCACATGCTGAGATCAACTCTTCCAGACTGATAACATCAAGAAGTCACCTTTCTGACAAATCAACTATGGTAAAACTCAAACCCTGGTATCATGGTCAGAAAATGAATATTCTAACCATTCGGGCCACGTGTCCATATATGTGTAGCTATATGCAATAAAGAAAAACTATATTATGCTGTAGATCTTATAGAAAAATACAGAGACATATATTGAGGGAGAAATGTATATACATTCATGAAAAACTGAATCAGAGAGATTTTCTTTCATTTCTCAAATCACTTGGCCTCCTTCCTGAATAGACAAAGACTGACATCAACGAACAGGGTGATTACTTAATTGGATATAGGCAAAAATACTGGCAACCCACCAAAAGCAAATCCTCTGACTTACATTTAAGAGTGCTTCTTACATAAGATGCATAATCATTAGCCTTCACTTGTATCACTAAGTAACCATAATGAGGTAACCTTTAAAAATATCTTGATGACAGCCAAATTTGGAAAGATAATAATTTCTGTCCAGTTTAAATATTCAATAAAAGGTAAAAGCAAAAAGGAAAAGATTAAAGCTAATAGGGGCAAGAATTAATGGATTATAATGGATATGGGGAGACAAATCAAATTTTACAATTGATTGCCATGTATAATATAGTTCGGTGGTTAAATGACTTAGCTAGAGTTCATTAGGCCAATGGTTAAACACCACATTATGCAGTGATTTCTAATTAATTTAGTATACCTGAGAAGTTATGACATTGTAAATTAATTAAAAGAAAGCTATAGCCTTACCAAAATTATTCAAGATGAGCTCTAAAGAAAACAGTAGGAAAAAAGCCAACTAAAATTCACCATATCTAAAAGATAAATGAAGACTATCCTCTGTCCCATGTCTGGATGTGTCCATAGGGTCACTGCACAGCTGAACACCTGACAGATTCCCTACACACATCTGGGTTGAAAGCCAAAAAGATATTCATTCATGTGTAGCATGTCTTGGGCAAGTAGACCTGGTATTAACCAAAATCTTGAATCATATTCTTAAATAGTTTCATCAGATTGAGACTTTCATATAGATGTCAGACATGACACTAAACTCATTCAGAAATATCTAAATTATCAGCCGTATACAACTGCTACTCAGATCAATGGCTAAAAATAGCTTTAAGCAAATGCAGCCTGTAGATCTTAGCAAGGACCATCCTTCTTTGAATATTGTGGCCTAGCAGTACAAAATCACAAAACAAGAAGTGTACCAAATAACAGAAACCACATTACTTGAAGACATTTAACAGCAGTAACAACTAAAATGGCTAGCAAATAATGAGATAATTGTAATGTTTATGTTCCACATTATTTCAAACAAAAGGTTAGGCAGGAAATCCCATCATGACTTGAAAGCGTAATGACATTTACTGGACATGAGAAATCTATTTTCCTGAAAAATTGTTTTAACAAAGATTTTATAAATTTCTACTGAAAGTAGTACTGGCTGCTCAGTCAATAAACAGCTTATATTACCATTACCATTTGTAAAGATGAAAATTTATCTAATCAAGTTTCATCTTGAAATTTTGAGAGGGTTTGTATGTTAGAGAATCTTTCAATTTTAAATTATGTTCAACCTTGAAAAAGCTTTCAATCCATGACGTCTTTTTTGAGTGAATAAATTAGATATTTTTATATCTAACATTTTTTTTTATGATCCAGATTTATTGGAAAATATTTCTTTAAAGAGATTTTGCTCCTTCAAGAAAATAAAAAAGTAAAAAATATTTTTAAAACTAGGAATGAAAAGAAGTGCTGTTGAAACATTTATAATGAATGTGGCAATCCCCTCACTGCTCTATCAATACTACTTCCATCAAAAGTGCTCGAATGAACTACATTCCTTGGTTCCACCAGGTCTAACATTCACAGCTAGGACCCAACATGCGACTTACATAGATGCAAACTATCTATATTCTCTTTGTATTTCATCAGTGAGAAGTAAGTTCCACTCAAACAGATTCTTCCCACAGACCACTGCACTGTAGAACAGACTTCCAAGATGATGGTTCCCCAGTCTCTACAATCTTAACCTGTTCAAGTCTGGAATTAACCCTTCTTGTCCATATGAACTACCTCTTAATGTAACCTTCATCATTTTACAGAAAAATATCATTTCTAAAGGAATTTGTGCAGGAAATTCTCTAATTTTATTTTTCACCTTTGACCTAATTTCATCTTACATAACTCTTATAATAGCCTTACTATTAATTGACCAATGAAAAACTGAGGCAAATAAAAGTTAATAATAAATGCTCAGTATCATTAGTAAAAAGTGTGGGCTAAATAAATGATGCTGAAGCTGCAACCATCATTTTTCTAAAGTCCAACCCTCACCACGTACACTATTGACAATATGTTAACTGCAATAGCTTGTTCTGAAAATCTCTTTACACTACACTAGCCAAATAGCTCATAAGACTGATTTCCTGTATGCAGTCATTCAAGCATCTTGACCACTTCCTCATCACCATTTGGCACCACCACCGTTCCTAGCCAACATCAGACCATTTACGAATTGAACACCAAATAGAAGGAAGTTGGCATCATAGACACACAACACCAAACAGGAAATTACGACTACACCTGGACGATAACAAACAGTTTATGACTATACAATATATACTGATCACCAAAAACAACCCCAAAATGTTATTCATCTCTATACATTTCATTTAATGTTTCATCTTTTGGAACTGCTCCAGAAAGGATATGTGAATGAATATGTAAATGCCTTAAAAAAAAAAAAGTTTGAATAATTTCCCGTTATTTATTCTGATTTTACTTTTTATTGAATGTTGGTACATGTTTCAGGACTTACAACGACTTACACTGACTGAGTTAATAATTGTTAGTATATGTTTTGGGATTTCTAGTCCCTTCATCAGCTAAAGATTTACATCGATTCAGTTTTTAATTGTTAGTACATGTTTCTGGACTTCTATTTCCTTCATCAGTCAAAGATTTACACTGACTCAGTTTTATAAGTTCAAATGCAAAAGTACATTATAGCCATTATTTAAACACGGTCTGTTGTTATTATCACAATGGTTCAGCTGCTGTATTCTATGGTGGCCTTCATCAGGTACATGTCATAATGTAAACATTGTAAATAATGAAAACGCTTCACCCTAGAAATGCACAAGTATATTACAGACTTGTGATGAACAATAATTCAAAATTCTTGCCTCTTTATGTTTGACCTTTACTATCCTTTTCCATCTATTTACACAAGTTTCTTAATAGATTACTTGCTGCCTCCATCTTCCCCTCTTGCTTTCACTTTGTATTGAGACTGTCATATTCTCCAAGCCTACTTTCCTCATTATGTGCTCAAAAAATTTCAACTATCTCTTTCTGATTCTAAGTATAAGTGTTCTTTTCATTTCCCTTGAAACTTCCTCATTGTTCACATCCTTCTTTGCTTCTTTCCACTCAAGTGAGAAGGATGGTTAGCAACCCTGCTGGACAAAAATTAGAACCTATCAAAGATGGAAGAGTTCTAGATGAGTCAATGATCAGCTAACTAGAGATGGTGTATCAATAAGATCACTGTGGAGAAAGCAACAGAAAATCACTCTACTATCAATGTCAAGAAAATTCAGGCCAAACTGCACAACATAAGATTGCTATAATTCTACAAAATTATTTGTATATCCTCAAGCTTCTTATATATGATTTAACTGTTTTATTTAAATAAGACTCCCTATTAAACAATTAAACCAATTTTAAATTGAGCAGTTTTTGAATAGTCACCCAAGTATGGAGGGTTTCAAAATATTTGCACCTGCTTATCAAATTTTCTATTTATTCTGAATAACATTATCATTTATAGAATTACATTTTCATATTTGCTTGTAATAATAATGTTGGTTTCAATCCAATTAGAAATGACAGCAAAATACTTGCCCCTCCCCATTTTATAGGCAGAAATACAAAAATGCATGCTGGTATTTTTTCCAAGCTAATAAAATATGCCAGTTCTCAGTTTCATCTGACTCAGTCCCAGTCTGTCTTGGCTTGAAGTCAGAATGCTACATTCGCTTATCCAAACTTGCTCTTGTATGTTAACCCCAAACCTTAGTTTTGGATCTTTTTGCCTTATTACTGTTAATTGGCCTTGTATATATTGTTTGTTTGCTTTATATTATTTTTTCTGCCCTGTTCTTTTCTTTTCCTTGTAATTATTTAGTGCAAGTTTTGTCAAATCTGTTTGTTAGGTAGTTCTGACATTCATTTATTTTACATTTAACCACAGCTACCCACTCCACAACTAATATATTTGATAAACATTAATAGAAAACATTTTTTTAGAATATGCTCCTAACAATATTCCTATTTCTTTTCCTGTCATTTCCTTCGCATGTTTAAGTGGATTTTTAATAGCATATCAATTCTTTAAAGTCATTTTATGCCAAAACTGATTGATTTTTTTTGCATGTATACTTATGCATATTTGTTCCTGTAGCAAAGGAGTTGCTGAGAGGAGGCGTCATTTGCCTGCCATGAAAAAATTTGCATGGCAACATGCACTGTTTGTAGCCGTAAGCAGAATTGATTTTGGTGCAATTCGAACCTGAGCCTCGCATTAACCAGTTGAGGTTGATTTATCCGAGTAAAATGAACACACAATAGACAAACCAGGATGTTGGCAGAGTGACACGATTTGCATATGCATATGTGAATTTAATCCAAACACCCAGATTGAGTACTTTGCAAGAGAATAAAAGAACGAACAAGATTGACACTGACAGCAGGGAGAAAAGCATTCTTAATGGTGTTTCTAAGGACAGCCAGGGCAGGCAAGAAACTGAGATGACTGACTGTGTTTCTTTCTTTTTCTCTTGTACTTCACTTTCTTTTTACTTTAGTTCCCATATATTATATTTGGAACTGTAGTCTGACATCATCACAACCATATGAACATATTTTTCTGACACAGTCAATCAGTCAGGTAAGTACCATATGTGATACATGTTTGTGTGATCATGTCTCTTTCAATACATGACTGACAAGGCAGAAAATTCTCCCTCAGCATTGCTTATGCAAACCTCCAGCAGAGTGACTCATTGCACCTTCTTGGGCTAACGTTCTCAGCCAACATGAAGTAGAAATGATAATTAGAAAAAAAAACTTAAGATATAAAAACCTAAGTTTTAATTGCAACATTAATCTAATCTATAATAAAATCACTCTTGCCATTTGAGTTGCAGTTTTTCTTATATTTTTATCAAAGTCTAACAAGGAAGTAATTCAGCTCCTTGAAATACATGTAAAAGGCATAGAATTTAACCTAGTGTCAAAAAACTGTTTGTTATTCTAACTCTACTGTTCAAAGTGTAGAGATCACTGCAATTTAGTTGACAGGCAGAATCTGAATATATGTTTTAGAAAAGATTCTGGTCCTCCTGCTATATATTTAGAGATTCTTGATAAAATCCAAAGAATCTGCAATATACAATATTATTGGTCCTGAGCTGGCATCTCAGTTTCAGTCATTTTCCCACTGCCATAATATAGATTCCCTGTACCTTTTCTATAAATAATTTCATGTTAATTGTTCTGATGAACTTTTCTCTATGGTACATAGACTTTATGAATTTATGCACAGTACCAGATTGGCACCATTGTCTCATCATTTTACAATTGAAATGGCTTGATGTAACCATAAGTTCTATTCTAACAGTTTCTTTTCTTGCACTTCTTGCTTGTAGAACTCATTTCTTGCTTCCTAGACAGCAATGATATTCAAAAAGTTAAATGCAATGTCAATTGTTATCTTCTTGCGTGCTTACTCTTCTTTTATTGTCCTCACTCTTTAATAATGTTTTCTTTTTTTTTATTCTTTCACACTCAATAAACCCTTGTCTTAGTGGATTTATTGCCTTGCTTTGGTTTAAAATGATTTAAAAAAAAAAAGATACTTGAAACTAGATTACAGTATAAATCCATGCACACCTTCATACAAGTATATTATTCTTGTTTGACTGTTATCTGTGCAGCACCAGGCTATACATCATTGTTTACAGTTATGCAAAGTACATTTTCCTGCACTTTCAGGATACTATTCACCTTTGGGATTTGTGTCAAAAACACTGACCCATTTTAGTCATGAATTGGCCTTCTTTTGCATCATTAATCTACATGAAACGTTTCCCGACATGTAAGTAAAAAATATATAAACCTGCCATTTGAAGATCACAATTGTGATTCAGAGAACCAATCTAACAGCTTTTTTAGATGGTTCTTCTTTACAAAGAGAAAAAAACAAAAGGACAATTGACACAGACATATATAAATGTATCTATACGCTGATACACAGACATAAATACATAGCCATGTTTTTATATTTTTTATTTTGATTTTGCATAAAGCAAGATAGGTCTTGCATGACAAAGGATCTGTCATAATAATTTGAAGCAAGATTTTACAAGCACTTCCTGATAACCAACTCTGATACTCTCAGTAGTCTAAGTACACTGAGTATTTTTTTTATCTAAACACCATCTCTAGGAAGGTTGCCATTCAAGGCTTGAGACCCCATCCTAGTCTTACATATATATATATATCAATGAAAAACAAAAACTGCTGATGGAACCAATGGATAACTTGCCAAAACCTGAAACTCTTATTCAGATACAGTCTGGAATAAAACCAGCATTACTGAAAAAAGAAAGAGAAAAAAGGCCTAAAAGCAAATGTACCAACTCAGTAAAGTGTTTGAAGCCTAGATTGTCTAGACTGAGCAAAAAACAATTAACAATTTTAATTCCTATGAAAGGATGAATTTAGTCATAATCCAAGCAATCTTCAGAATGTGTGTGTATATATATATATATATATATATATATATATATATATATACTGACTCCTATAAGAAGCTCATCCGCCATTTGACAGCTCTTGTTTTGAGTAACATGTTACCAATAGCAGGCCTAAGCCTGACCTGACCAAAAGTATACATTGAAAACTAAAAAAGAATTTTTAGGGACAAATCAATTTCATGCAGCAAATGTTGGTGGAAGATATTTTATAGGCACATTCCAATCTATTCTTGAATGAAACATTTTAGTACATCAAGATTTATGAGTAAAAATGGCATCCTTGGGAAACAAACAAAGTGATAATAAAGAGAGTGAGTGAAAGATGAAGAAAGAAAAAGACATGTGCTAATACTCAGAAAGCTTATATATGTGAATGTATATGAGTGGAATGTGGAAAAGTTATCAGGGAGGGGCAATGGCCAAAGGAGAAGGGCTTCTTAGCTAGACCAAGAACTTGTTAGCATCTCACACACACACATCAATATACATATATATGAAAGAGAGATACATAGTGTTGGAATAGAAATTAGCACTGCATGGTGACAGGCAGTTTCATACCTTATGTGATCTTTAGTCCATGAGTCACTACTACTTGTGCCAATTCCACTGGAGGAAATATGGAATGTCAAAGAAGAAGGAAACCAGCCCTTCTCACTACTTTCCTTTATGGCAAACATTTTAGATTCTTTATAGTTTAAATTATAATATTATATACTAGCAGCATGACCCGGCATTGCCCGTGCTTGATTCAAAAATCGTACAACTCATACAGCAATTGCTATCACTTGACTTAAAATATTTTTTCCCTTCCTTGCCTTTAAAGGAGTGCCCTTTGCCGTGCTGATGTTGCTACATGCCTTACTTCTTGCCTATCTCACACTGCAAATTTTTTCTAAGCTCTATACTAAACATTAAATTTGTTATGAAAAAAGAACTAAACAAAATGAACACAAAACAATCAGCTTTAAAAAAGGGCTAGTAACTGGAAAAACCGAATGAAAAAAGAATGTTAACAACAAATACTTTTTCACACCCAACCCAGTTCTGTGGAATCAGAATCAACGTTGAGTTTAAGCAAGTGAATGAGTAAATTGGAGTAAAGTGCCATGCAGATATAAATTTTTCCCATTTGTGACGAATACAGCTATCAATTCTTTTTTTGCATGCTAGTTAACATTTGTGTCAGTCAGCTGTTGGCTCTCACACTGGCCAATAGAATTTTTCTGCTTATTCATGCCAGCCAGCTATAGGCTCTCACTCTGGCCAGTAAAAATGGCTGCAAACTACATGAAAACTGCCGTAGAAGCATGAAAAAATTGATTATTTCCACTATTGATGGGAGTTGGGAAATGCAAAGTCAGTCTTGGCCTTCCCACTAACTTGGAGCATGTGCATGTAAATTTTGGTGCAAATCAGTTGAAAATTGCATTTATGCATTCGTTACACGCACACAGACACACATCCTGCCTTTTATATATATATATATATATATATATATATATATATATATATATATATGTGTGTGTGTGTGTGTGTGTGTGAATGAGGGAGAGATATTAATGTTGCAGTTTGCTGAACATCTCTAGCATGTAGATATAGGTACAACTGAAACCATTTAAAATCATCAACAAAATAACTTCATTTTACAAGTATCACTGGCAATCAATGAAAATATTATACAATTTGAGTATCTTTGCTAAATATTCTTGTTAGGAATCAGTATTATTTTTCTTTATATTAATTACAACAGCAGAGAGCAACAACTTTATTAGTATAGACATATGAAATATATCCATACTCTTGATTCTTGCACAAAGGTTGAATTTACAATTTTATTGGTTATGAAAAGCTTTCTTTTACATTATTTATATATGAACCATTCTACTGGTTATGAAAACCTTCTTTTGCCATATTTACACGTGAACCATTTTATTCATTGTTTTATTCATATATGAACCACTTATCCAAGAATATTTTTTATTAAATGTCATCTACTTGCAGGAATTTGTGACTTTTCAGAGATTTTGTTTCTCTCTGTGAATTGCTATGGCTTCTTAAAAAAGATAGTGGAGTTGTTTCCTGTTGCTTTCACCATTGTTTTGTATTCCAAATAATCTTTCACCATTCAAGGCTAGAGAGCCTAATCTGCCTTCTCTGTTGTTTAATGTTGCAGTGCCGTTAATATTTTAATGTTGCTGCATCATGATCATTATTGTCATGATTATTATTACTTATTGAGAGATAAAAGCTGAACAGGGTTCAAGAAGGTAGAAGATGGTGACTGACATTGCATTTAATTTTTTGAAGATTGTAGTTGTCATGGAAGAAAGGAAATGGAAGGGAGTTTCACAAGCAGGAAGTGTGAGAAAAGAAACTGTTGGAATAGAAGTGGTGGTTACATTTAACTAATTCAACAGTAAAGGGGTGAGAAATAGATGCCAATCTAGTAGCAAGCTTAAACTCACATGTTCCAGGCACCAAGAAAAAAAGCTTGTCAGAGCAGTTGCCATGAAAATAATTGTAGAAACAAGAGAGGGAAGTTATGTCACGTCAGTGAGAAAGTGACTGAAGTTGAGATGCCAAATTACATTGCAGATTCTTCTTTGGATTTTGTTAAGTACCTTGAGATGAGTGGCAGGAACACCTAACCAGATATGGCAACAATATTCAATACATGGACAAATGGTAGATTTGTAAATATGCAAGAGGAAAAAAACTTTCTGACATAACTGATTGATCAAAGTTTCCTTGCAGTTGATGCAGCTATTGATTCTATGTAGTTGTTCCATTTCAAGTCAGGGGAAAACATGAGGCCAAGAAGGTGCAGTGTGTTGCTCTCCATGAGTCTAGCATGGTGGGTAGGATAGTTTTTCTATGGTGAATAATAATTATAATAATAATAATAATAACTATAGAACTTTCCTTTATGATATCTAGACTATATGAATTAAGCACATTACTAGATTGGTGGCAAAGCCTCCTCATTTTAGAGCTGAAATGGCTAGATGTAACAATAAGTTCTATGCTAACAGTTTGTCCTTCTGCACTTCTTACTTGTGGAAATCTATTCTGGCTTGTTTCTGCATCAACTTTGATCTTCAACAGATTTACTGCAATATCAATCATTATCTTCTGTCTTTTTATTGTTCTTTTATTATTCTCCCTCCTTAATAGTTTGTATTGATCTTGCAATCATGAGAAATAAAAAAAAAATCTAATTCCCATTATTCCATAGTAAAAAGGAAACCATCCTATTGGTGGGAAATTCAGAGACTTCTTCTTTCTCATCAGTGCCTCGCAAGGAGAGCACGTAAAATTAAGCAACTTCAGAAATGAAGACTACAGATAGGTCCTAGACAAATATCACTTTCTTGTGTTTATTGCCTTGCTTAGGCGTGAAATAATTTTGAAAAATTATTATTATTAATTCTTCTTCATTATTATCAATATCACAGCTGCTGCTGCTCTTAATCAGTAAGGAATGAAATTCGGTAGACTTGGTAAGCTACTGCCAAAACCAACAGACACTAAACGCATACCACACTGATCAGAATAGTAGATAGCCACTTGAGCTAAATGCATAAGTGAAACATATATTAAAAACAAATGGCATTAATGCATGCATCATGACCCATATGAGTTATAATCAGCTAAGTAGGATAAAAACATCTCAGAAGTTCTCAGTCTTCTGACTTTGAAAACACCCATTTACAGCAGATAAATATCTAAATGTATCTCACGTTGATGACACTCTGTGAAGTTATCTTCTATCAGTCAGCACTCAAATTAACTCTTGCAGATAATTTATCTATGTTCTCCCAAAGAATCATTATTTTAACTATGTTCTAGCATCTTGGTCAAATGCATTTTATTGTAGCAATTGACCATTCACCTATTGGGATGAATTTATGACAATATCGGGTGAGGCATTATGAATTATTGAAAGTATGTTGTTTATTTGTTTGGTAATGTTCAGCTTTCACATTTAATACTCATAAGTCCTTTTGGCAATGTTTAACATTTGTGCCTGCAAAAAAAGGTTTATCAAAAGAACAGTTATTCCCAGTCTGTTACTGTATAGACTTTTGATTCCCTTGGCAAAGTTTATTTACAGGATTATAAAAATATGTGAAACAAGTACAATGCTTTATTTATTATTTACCTTTTATAAAAAAAAATTTAGAAAATTAATGTTTTTATTCAAAAATTTATAAAAAATTACAAAATTATCAAAATATATAAACCAACTACAATATAATATTTATTATTCACCATTTTATAAATAACTATGAAAACAAGTTTTTATTAAATCTAATAAATAATGTTTAATATCTTTGTTGTCAATACTCAAGAATAAAGAAAATGTGTAAATGCATTTTCATATGTTTGTGCTTTATTAACATTCTAATCATCACTTTTTAAAAAAATATTGCCAAAGGAGTCAAAAGTGTATTCAGTAATAGCAGTGTTAAAGGAATAACTGTCCTTTTTGGTGAGCATGAAGGTTAAACCCTTTCTTAGATGAAAAACAAATGTTACAACTTTATAGCATTAAGAATAGAAAAGAGAAAATTTGTTTCTTTTGCCATGACAATATCCTGACAGGTATATACAGGTAGAGTAGTGGTTATTGCTGTGGAAAGCGGAAACAGTGGGCCGAGTTCAAATTCCTGGCCTAGTCAGTTGCATTCAATATGCCACTGGGAAAAGGTATGAATCCATCTCTTCTCCAGCTAGCTATAGATTAAATAGCAAAGTAGAATGGACCTTCTAGTTTTAGATGCCATCTAGTCTAAAATAATGAAAACTCTGAATTCTAAACTGAGGAAAAATCAACAGGAAACCCTTCTACTATTCATGCACCCCCTAATAAACAGAACACATATAAAATAATAAAGAAAAAGAGTCTACAGAGAGCCATGTTCAACTATGTCCTGAAGGGAAATGGCTTTTAGAAGAAACTCTTTTAGTGTCTACCTGCTTAAAAGTGACAAAAGAATTAAGCCTGCTTAAAACTAATTAGGTAAAGTACAAGAAAGACTTTTTAAAACCTTAGCTGAGATCATATTGTCCACAACCCTGAACCACAGCTAACTGTGAAATCCATAATCTTTCCAATGGCTTTATAAATATGTGCCTTTCCTTGACTTCATAACTGGTTTTGAATTCATAGACTGCTTAACAACCATGACTAGAGAGACCAATCTGCCCTCTTATTTAACCCATAGTGCGGTATAGAAGAGATGGATTCATACCTTTTGAAACTTTAAACTTTTACTACCTGATTCATTATAACTAATTAACCCACTTAATTTGAACTGATTTTTGAATCAATTGGATTTTAAATAAATATACAGGTATATGCAAGATAGGGCAAGATAAAGACTTAAAAAATAAATAATGTACAATTCAGAGGTAATAACAAAACTGATTTGTTTCTTTTAGGTAATTGAAAACCAAAGCTGATCAGTCCATCTAACAGTTTAGAAATTCACACCTGAAGTGTATTCATACAAAACTTCTAATTTGAAGAATGGACATTTTAAGAACGCTATCCCAAATTTAAATTATATAATTCTTGTATCTATAATTTATTTTATCTTAATTTCCAAACCTCAAGCCAGAACAGTTTTCAATTGTTATTAGCATTTTTTTATAATAAAATCTTTTCACAATCCAACACAACTAAACTTCAAAGTTGACATTAAAAATATATTTAGATAGCAATAGCTTATATCACAACCTCAAACTGTGATATAGAGCATGAATATTATTTATATTTCAGCTAATAAATTAACTGATTAAAACTTAATGAGAAGAAAATGCATTCATTAAATTTCTAATTCAAAATTATTCATCTTATTTTAATAATTATAATTGTGAAAGTGAATAATAACTTGAAATCGAAGCAAATCTGGTTTTACCCAAAGCATCTTAGATTAAATATAAATTTATTTTGATTAATCAAGGTTTATATAAAAATGAAAAAGATACTATTAAAAATCTAGTGAAAAAAAACTAATTTCTAAAAGTAAATTAAATTTAGTCAAATTTATTGAATGAATCAAATTGTACAGAATAAGAAATTATTGCATCAGTGAAATTAGAACCAATAACAGTAATCTTCTTTTAAAGATTTTAAAAGTTTTAAAATTACAAAATCTGTTTTCTAGAATGGAGCACAAACTTTGAAAGTTAAATTCTTAGTTGTTGGGGACAAAATTTCATGTTGAACAATGCTTTATTTGACTTAAGAAGATGATTAAAGAATTTAATTTTGATGAAAAATCAACACAAGCTAAAGACATTCCTTTCAAGTTAAATCTTTCATAAAATTTCAAATAAGGAAAATTGATAAAAAACAAAGCACACCAAATTCTTCTAAACAATATCATAGAGAGGAAGAAAGTGTCTTATGCAACATCTTGCTTAATATTAAACAACCAATCAAAAATGAGTTGAACAAAGTGATCTGAAGAGCTGTTGTCTTTTCAAAGGTTAAATATATACAAGCCATAGCAATGTCTGTTAATGTAGGTACATGTTTGTCAATAAATATGGTTGACTGAAAGTATTCAGCATTTTCAAAAGGTTTGAATATTTTCTATGCTTGCCCTTCTGAGAGAATAGGCAAATGCCAACAAGCATTAATAGACATGACATTGTATTAAGAAAGTCTAGACAAACAAATGCAGCTGCTTTTTGAATGCAAGCCTCTACACTTCCTTTCCCTCTGTATTCATGTCTACATCCTGAAGATTATCATCCAACTATGACCAATCATTTGTGTGTGAGTGAATGTCTATGCATGACAAGAACAGGAAGAAAAAATACTGTCTGGTCAGTTGGATTGTCCAGGCTGGTGTATTGTTGATTCTACTATTTGGATAATTTTCTATCTTCACTTCAGAACCTAATGTCTGTTCTGAAAATGATTGTGATAAAATAAGAAACTAAATGAACAGGATGTGGAGAATCTTTCTAACTTGTCAAGGATTCTAACTTGCATTCTGTATTAAATTTGAGGGATTTGGGTTTTTCATGGTTATCAACACATTGTGGATTATTTAAAGCATAAACATATTTTTGGGTTTGGAAGAATAATTTTTTGTTGAATGAATATTGTAGAAAATTAATTTTGAGAATATCAATGATTTTTCTAGATACAAGTCCTACTATTTAACCTGGGGGAGGAGATGGATTTATACCTTCCCTAAAATTATTTGAATGTAATGAACTCGACTGGAATTCAAACTCAGCTCTCTGAGTTCTCATTCTGTGCCACTGACAACTGAACCACCTGCATATCCATATTAAAAGGAAATGGTTTAAAAATAAAATATGACTGTATCAAAAACATCCATATATCTAGATGTATGTTAACTTATAGCCAAACATTTTAAGAATCAAATGAATTTTATAACATGGTATACAGTACTAGAAGGTGATATGAGCTATGCCTACCTGAAGTTATTTTATATTCAATTTGAACATCAGGACTTTATATGGTTAGTTGCTTTTTGCAACAATTTAGATATCTTTAGTTAAGCCAACTAGATTTTAAACATTTTACATAAACAAGAAATAATTTTTTGCATCACAATTCGGTTCTCTGTAGGCTTTTGCCAGAAAAAAGAAAAACTATAAAAAAAAAAAAATGAAAAAAGCATACAAATTGGGAAAGACTTTTCATTGTAAATCAATGAAAACAAATGACACAAATTGATGAAAAAAATCAGTAAATTTGAAATTTGTTTTTAATGCAAACAGAAGTTGATATTAATATCTTTGTTAACAGAAAAAGAAAAATGCTACAAGCTCCTAAAGTAAGAAAAGATAAGTTAAGACAAAAGACATATTTTTAAAAAAATGAAGGATTAAGAAAATTAATTACCCTTAATAATAATTAAATAAAATTAACTCTCTGTGTGCAGTACACAATACTCAAGAAAATGTTTATATATTTATCAATGTTTATAAAGAGTGAGAAATGGATTATTTTTGGCATTACACTTACAAATAAGAATAAAGTTTTTGAAACAAGGAAATGAACTTAATATTCTGTTCATTGTTACAGAAGATAATATTCTATGAGACATTACAAAATGTAATATTCTGTCAGATCTTACAGAAGGTAATATTCTGTCAGATGTAATAGAAAGTAATATTCTGTCAGATGTTATGGAAGTTAATTAATATTATGTCAGATGTAAAAGAAGCTAAAATGCTGTCAAATCTTTCATAAGTTAATATTCTGTCAGACATTACAGAAGTTAATATTTTGTCAGATATTACAGAAGTTAATATTTTGTCAGATATTACAGAAGGTAATATTCTGTCAAATGTTATAGAAGTTAATATTCTCTCAGATGTTTTAGAAGTTAATCACACGTCAATGGGATTTGTTTTTAGTTCATCAATAACAATGTTTTGTTAACTTTTTCTTTCATTCTCAGTTTCACACTAAGATGACTTGTTACTCAGTAATATAGAAAGAGGCAAAGGATATCTGACTTATCTAATATCTGATCTGCATTAGTATGCAAATATATCTTTATGCTTTATTTTGCTTTTGAAATGTATTACCATATCTTGCACTTAAGTCAAGACCAAGGAGGTTCTTGAAAAGTTCTTGACATAACCCACTCATCCAAATCAGTATTTTTACTGTCGAAATATCAAATTTTTTTGAGTGCAGAGTTTTAAAAAAAAAAAACTTGGGAATTGATGTCAGATCATAAAATAAATAAATTTGGTTCAAACTTTACATTTTCCAGAATAAATTGTGAAAAGATATTTTTGATATAAAAAGTGTTTTATTTAATCAGAATTCAATGCTCAATATTTTTCTTATAAAAATAGGATTAAAATATTACACTATACAGTGTCCTGTATAGAATAATGTTTTCTTTTTTTGGTTTTATATATATGATTATTATATCTTCTAGATCTTTTTGCATTAATGCAGGAATACACCAGAGCTCTATTCTTGAACGTATGTTGTTTCTAATTTTCATAAATGACATTCCTGGTATCATCAGTTCTCAGCATGGTATCTATACTGATGACACAACTATTTACTCCTGTCTCAATACTAAGTCTGATCAATTCAATAAGGTCAAATTGGCAGTTGATCTAAAACTAAAAAAATGACCTATAATCTGTTGTAGGAATGGCTTGTTAATGACCTACAATCTGGGACAAGGAATGTCGTTTTAATTTTAATGCCTCCAAAACAAACCTGCTCTCTATTAATCATTTGAGAGAATCCTTTTTACCTTCCATCAGCATGGCTGATTCTGACCTCCAGGACAATGACTCATTGTACCTTCTTAGACTAATGTTTTCTGCTGACATGAAATAGAAAGATTATATTGAATTAATTGCTAAATCTTCAGCTAAAAGTTGGTCCACTGTGTTGTGCTAGATTTGTTTTTTGTCAGAATCTATCTTACATATTTATAAGTCTACCATTTATCTTGGCTTGGAATATTGCTGCCACATCTGGTCCAGTACTCCTGCTATATATTTAGAGATTCTTGATAAAGCCAAAAAGAATCATCAATGTTATTAGTTCTGACTTGACATCTCTGCTTCAGTCTGTTTCCCAGCACTGTAATGTAACTTTCCAGTGCCTTTTCTATAAATACGTCTGATGAACTTTCCTTTATAGTACCTAGACTTTATAAATTTAATCGCAGTACTAGATTGGCAGCAGGAGCTCATCATTTTACAGTGGAAAAAGCTAGATGAAATCTTAATTTCTTTGCTAAAAGCTTCTTCTATCACAATTATTGCTTGTGAAACTCTCTTATGGCTACTTGTTTCTCCATCAATTTTAAATTTAAATGCAATATCAATTGTTATCTTCTGTCTTCTTAATTCTTGTTTTTTTATTTAACTCTCTACCTTGAGTGGGTCTTATATTTAGTGAACATCATTATAAAAGAATTTACTAAGTAAAGGCTCACGAGCCACTCAAAGAAGAGTTTTACTGTTAAAAAAACATAATGATGAATGAGGTGTGTGATATGAATGAAATAAGTGGTAGGAAGTGAAGATTATGAGGATAAGGAGGATAGGTAACAACTGACCCTTGACTTGAAGCAGTTAAGATTGGAATGTTCACAGAAGCACCAATGTAGTTGTCTGTTCCACAAAGTTGCAGTTCTTGTGAAAAAGTAGTCTGAGTGGAGCTTACTTATCATTGGGATACAGCGGAAAAGAAGGTCTTAAGCAAAATACCACATCATGTTTGTAAAGGACAGCACATGTACTGCAGGAAATACTATATTTAAAGAAGAGAATCTGACAGATTCTATTTGATTTTAGGTTGATTTTAACAATTTAAAATTTATTTATTTTCCGTTTAACCGAGCAAAGCATCTTTGCTTCATCTTGTCTGACGTCACTGATAGGGAAATTAAATTAAGGAAAAAAGAGAAGTAAATAATGTTTTGAAATATAAAACGAAAAAATTAAAATACATTTCGGGTGACACAAAACAAGTTCAGTTGACCACTGATGACAATTCCAGAACAACATAACTATAAACAATTTTTTTTCTATCCCCTGCCAGCCACAATGATGGAGAAAGCATTACCTCGAACCATGACCAGTGAGACCCGCTGCAAGAGCCACTCCGTTTCACGAGGCTCGTCCCTTAATCGAGAAGACTGGGGTTGCCATCTTAAGGCAAGTGAGCCCTAATATTTAATCTGCAGCTGGAGGAGAAGAGATAGATTCATACATTTTCTAAGGGTATTTGTGTGAAAGTGAACATATTTATATTGGCTTGCCAATTTCTCTTTCAGAGTGGATGTTACTCTACCCATGCCATTGAAAGAAAATAAAGAAAAAATAAAAAGAGAGTGATAAAGAAAGACTCAAGATGAATAGAGAGAGTGAATAAGAAAATGAAACAGTGGAAATAAGTAAACAAATGAAGGGAATAAATGATAAATGAAAAACACAAAAACAAAATATCTTGCTGGGGACAATATCCTGTGTTACTATACCTTGAAACATGAACAGCAGGTGTTATTCATTCTGATGTGATGGTCACTTTATAGCTTAATTAGCAAAACATGTTTATCTAAAGCTTTGATCACCTTCTCTTCCTGTTGAGTCTAATAAAAATATTACACACTTTTTTTTAAAAAGTAAATTTTTGTCTCACCTCATTCTTTTACATTTTCAGTAGTTCACGGTTTATCATGTACAAAACTTAAATAATGTATACTTTTTTAATACATTTTGGACAGAAGCAGTCATGAACCACATTCATTTTTCTTTAAATGATATGACATTTTAGGAAATATAGTGGAGTATTTTCCCTTTGCTTCCTCCACAATTTAGAGTATCCTTTCGCACTTCAGGACAAATGCAGTCATGGTTCACCACACATTCATTTCCTTTAATATTTGTGAATTGCCATGGCTTCATGGTAAAATTAATGTAATGATTTCCTGTTGCCTTCTCTATGGTTTTGAATTCAGAGGTGTCCTTCTCCTAGACTGATTGACTTATCAAGTCTACCCAAGCCCAGTCTACCCAACTATTTACCCATAGATATTAGTGGAAGAAATGGATTTATACCTTTTCCAAGAGCATCAGCAGGACTGTATAATCAGCCTTCATGTTGTAGTGAGTATGATTAAAAAAACAAACAAAAAAAAACAAACAATGTCTGACAAGTCAGTCAGGGTTAGGACAATACTTTCAATTAGCTAACTGTGAAATGAAAGTTGAAGAGAAGAAGAATTTTATGAGATAAAAGAAATATTTTGTAAAACTTTTCAAATTCAATATGTTTATGATTAACTCAAAGTGAAAATGAGGAAATTCTACCAGATTCTACGATAAAACAATTTTCTTTCCTTTTGAAGATTTTTCAGAAGAATAAGAGTCAAAGGAATTATTTATTTTCTGAAAATAAAAGAGAAGGAAAATAACAAAATAAAATCAACTCTGTTTTATTTTCATGTTCAAGTATAAAAATTGATTAAGAAGATTACAAAATAAAAAACATATATGAATAAAGATGGAAATCATGTCGGATGGCATCAAATGCTTGCCATGATGAACCCAAGAAAATATTTTTCATCTTTGTGAGTTTTTACAAAGGAATTTAGTCTTCTGGGTTTATGAATTTATGTTCAATACCAACAATAACAACAAGAAAAGAATTACAGTTGTTTATTTAAGAACCAGTGCTGCAGTAAGATATTTTCTGAGATTTTTTTCCCTTACTTTCATTCACCTCAGGTGCAAAAAAAAAAAAAAAAAATGAAAGAATTCCCTCTGCTTTGAAAGGATATGGAATTCATTTTTCTCTTTTCAGTACCTTCAAGGAACCTATCATTGACATCTTTATTTATTTATTTTTTTGAAATAGCTAAGGATATGTAATTTTTACTTGAATTCTTTCAGTCTAGGAGCAGATTATCCTTTAATGAGTAAGATTAATATTCCTATCTTTTTCATGTTCATTCTCTAAAATAAAAGGAAATATATTTTTTCTTTTGTCCCAATACAAAGAATGTCTGAAATCGACCGACATTAAAAGACTGTGAAAGCTGTAAACACAAAGCAAGGGAGAGTATGTAAAAGCCATGACAGCATTAATATTCATGTGTGATGTCACTATAATAATGACTGTCACCATAAAGACAGTCAACAAACACAAAGGTATGCTGTATAATAAGAGTTTTTGCATGTCAAGGACAAAAATCCAACAGAAATTCACTTTAGACTTCTTGTGTATGGTAAATGTAAAGTAAAATGCATGGGTTTGTTGATATCTGATGATACCTGAAGCCAACTCTTTGTATCACTTTAAGATTAAAGTGGTGGGGCTGTAGGACCTAGTACTGAGAAATGGGAGAAAGGAAGACATTTTAAATATGTAAAAACAGATAATAAAATCAAATAAACACTTTATTTAAATTGAATATAAGCCAGATTTTTATTTCACTTTTTATGGATGCCCAGGTCCATTGCACCCTTCTGGCCCTCTTCTGCATGCTACTGCAAACACATAATCAGAAAGAAGCAGGTTATCCGTCTGCTGTAGAGAAAACATAAAGGGGCATATAAATCTACAGGACAAGTGTCATGAAGGGTCCCTTACTTTTGATAATACCAAGATCATTTTGCACAATGAAGTTTTGACTTAAGGTGAACAAATTTCATGAAACTGTGGAACATGACCTTACAATGTTGGTCATACATGAAATTGCCAGAAATTGTTATCTTGTTGAGTCCCAACCCAAAAGACGAGTTCCAGAACAGGTCATTTCTTTTCAGTGGATCCACTACATATTCCTGACTTTTCACCTTTAGATTATTATGTGTTTGGACACCTTAGATGATATTTATTAAAAAAAATAGTTCCAAACAGATGATGATGTTACAATGGTGGCTTCAGTTGCCTAATGTAACCAACTTTCTGGACATCTCTTGTATATCTTATTCAAAGTAAACTTATCTCACTTGAATGTTTTCTATTTTCATGGTTCTTTAAACAAGATGATTAAGAGAATAATTTATTATAGAAACTAGCTATCAGACTAAATGGTTGGACATGACTGAGAAATATTCAGAATTTAAATGCCTGATGATAGTGATGATATTATTATCATCATGATCAACTTTTGCTTTCTGTTCAGTACAATCCCCATCCAGTCATTACCTGAGTCCTTAGGTAAGATAAGTTAATTAATATGTGCATTTTGTTTGCACAAATTCTGGTGTTAAGTGATACACAACATGTAGAGTGTTTATATTTTCTTTACATTAATAATACTCTCCTGAGTAGATGAGCAATTTTACACAGTGCAATTTGTTTAATCTCTTGTAAACAGGCATACCAAGGACCTTATTAATGTTGGTCTCTTTACCTTCTGTGATTATAGGTATAACAACAGTTTTAAGGCGCCAAACATTTTCAATTTCAAGATCCCTATATTTACTTTGCCATTTTTAAGCAAATGTTTTATCTGATGACACTGCTATTTCTATGACAAGATATTATTATTATTATTATTATTGATAATATGTTTTGCCTTTCTTTTGTACAATACAAGTTATCCCTATGTCTCAACAAGGTACTTCAAAAGAAAACACATTTTTTGAATCAGTAGAAAAAAAGCATCTCAAAAGCTGAAAGGTGCTGAAAAACAGAAGAATTTTGTTAGAAACAAAAGAAAGAGTGCTAGATTGCTAAGTCTTTATTCATCCTCTGATATAGCAGTGAATGCTGGACAATTTCTCCATGAATGAAGAGAAAACTGGTGGCATCAGAAATAGGACTCTACAGAAGGATACAGAAAATTCTTTGGGTGGAGCACGTCAGCAACAAGGAAGTTTTAAAGAAAATGTCAACAAAAAGAACACTTCTACTCAAAATCAGAAAGAGATAGTGGAAATTCCTTGGACATGTAATGAGATAGAAAGGCTTAGAAAGCTTAACCCTCATGGGGCGTATTGAGTGAAAGAGAGAGGAAGTCAGTGAGCCACTCACCAAAAAGGGATTGAGGTCAAGAGTGAAAGAGGAAGGCAGATGATATTCCATGTAATCAGGAGGGAAATGTAATCATGGTCATTGCATGGAGAGCCATCAAAGCAAGTTGTGAGAAGAGTACTCATCAGTATGATTTTTTTTACAATTCACATATTTCCGGGTTGCCAGGAATTAGATCCACATATTAGTTTACTGCTTTTGATATCATTTCTAAATCTCCAATAACAACAGCTATAAACATTATTATTATGATATTAAGATATTATTATGTTATTTATTGCTTTTGATATAAATTCTAGATCCCCTATAACAATGCTTATTATTATTATATGATATTACTGCTTTGGATATAATTTAAGGATGATTATTATTATTATTATTATTAAGAAGAAGAAAGAACAAGAAGAAGTATCATTATTATTATTCATACCGGAAGTAACTTAAACAAAAGATCAAGTGACAACACACCTTCCCAATAATATAACACATTCCTCAGTATCTGTGCTATTTTCAGTAGTTCCAACTTTTCTCTTAATTTCCACTTCTTCAAGTTTGTTCCCAAGCTCTCTGGGACAATTCTTGGTGTACAAAAAATGACTCACATAATCATCACTTTCATATAATTATTGTGTGGATCTAATCAGGTCTCAACAGTGGATTAGAGCCACATTATATTTCATTCAGACTTTCATTCAATGAATAAGCATTTTATTAAAAAAAATAAAAACATTATCTTCTAAAAAAAACAAAATTGACAAGAAATGCCTATAGAAGAAGAAAAGGATGTAAATGATCCGAAAACTTATCCACTCTTAATCTTCTTCATTTTTACTTTGGACATTTACAATCAACATCTAAAATCAGTATTATGAGCTGAGCTTAAAGATAATCAACACAGAAATAACAACTGAATGCCTGACAGGATAAGAAAATATTCAGCAAAAAAAAAAAGAAAAAAAAAAGACAAGTGTTAATTTACTGACATGTTTTAGTTAAATTCTGATACAAAAATTTTCCTGAATAGAAAAGTACTTACTATTTGTTCAGTGACAAATTTCTCAGGGCTATCACAGTATAAGGTATCTGCACATGACAGGGGTAATCCAGATTGCGAATCCTGAAAAAAAATATTAAAAATTTTAAAATAATGCTGATGTAACAGTACTTGCCTAAGTCCAATTACATATGTGTGTGTGTGTGTATGTGTATGTGTGTCTGTGTAAAAATTCAGATATAAGTAAAAATATATCTGAGAAAGGACAATATAAATAAAAAATTTTTACTGCAAAATATAAATGCAATGTCAATTGCAATCTACTTTCTTTCTGATTACTCTTTTCTCTTCCTGCTCATTATTAATATTTCTATTCCTAATTCTTCCATACCAAGTAACCCCTTGTGTCTTAGTGGCTTTACTGACTTGCATGGGGTGAAACTGATTAAAACAAATATAAATATATATATATATATATATATATATATATATATATGTGTCATTCACAGACAGTGGCTTTACTGACTTGCATGGGGTGAAACTGATTAAAACACATATATATATATATATATATATATATATATATATATATATATATATATATATATATCTCATTCAGACAGTACTGTTTCAAGCCAGGATTGAAACCCAACTGATTTGGTGTCAGTCAGAATTTCTACCACTCAGCTATCTTCATTCGACAGAATAGAACAGCTAAATCTAGCATATTGATTTTATGAATATAAACAAATGCCAATCAGCCATAGAGCTCTATTCATTTTATTGAAGAGCTTTGTATTAGTGCTGGCTGTTGTTTATAGAATTAGCTTGTCATTCAACAGTGCTCAATTGAAATATATTTTCAAGAGCTAAATTATATATATATATGTGTGTGTGTGTGTTAGGAAAACCAATGACAAAGTTGAAAATTTTGGGCATGTTGTTTAGCTGATTTCATTTAGTTTTTTTCCTTTGTTTTTAACACTTTTGTTAATAAGTATTGTGATAATAGAAGACCTACTGAGATAGGTAAAAATATTGTAAGAACCTGAATGTAAATTTACTGTGGACAATGTAGTGATTAAAGCACTTTCTATAAATTTTCGTTTTAGTAAATTGCTATCTTTTCTAATCAAAGCAGCATTTTTTTAAAATCAAAATTATTGTCAAAACTCATTACAATAAGCAACTCAAGCATTGAGTGTGTTGTTTTACATAAGATCCCTTATGTGTTCATACAATCTTTTATTTAGCCTGATGAAGACTAAAAGACTATATAAGAGTACAAATAATAATAAAAAATATAATAACAGAATACTAAATAGCAACAATACAAAAACAATAACAAAAAAAAAATCTAATTATAGAACCAAAACCAAATGTCCAATCTAAGAAAACTGCAAAGAGGAAAATATATTATATAAAGCAAAAGTGACAACAAAAGAAAATCTAGGGAAGGAGAGAATCTATGTATATAAAAGCAATTGGGAAAGAATTTAAAGAACGATATAGAAGCCATTGCTATTATTCAAATATGAAAGATACAAAAAGAATATCATGTTCTCAAAACAGAAATGGGAACTAAAAATCAAAGGGAAAAAACAGTAGTAGAATGAGACGTAAGAAAAACAGAGGAAAAAATTGCAATCTATGTATGTAGGCAAAACTAAAAATCATTGAATTCAATAAACAAAAGAAATTAAATTATTTCAAAATGTCAGCCTGCTGACGCATTCCTTTTGTGAAACATGAAAAAGGAAAAAGAGCTCAGGAACAAAAAGTGAAACAAATGTCCATTTTTAAAAATCACACAATCATGGACATTGCCACCAAAGAAAAAACATGAAAAAAATCAAAAAAAACAATGTCATTTTCCACAACATTTGCTTTTAAGAATGTTGCTCATAATGGCTATAACAGAAGTGTAGGCAACAGGAAAGCTGTCAACAACACAGTCAGTGACCTTTGTCAGCTGGCCTGACACATGGCATCAACTCCAAGCCCTATCTACCCATCCTCCAAGTTGCTTTCTTTGCCCAGAAAGAGATATTCTGCTCACAATCTCTGTATCAGCACTATAAAGAACTTTATATTAACAATTCTTGTCTTCTTTTACTTTTGCCTCACTGGCAGCACTTGTTTCATTTGTTCTCTAATGCTACCATACACGTGTTTATGACATTAATCTAAAAAAAAATAATTTGGTTCATTTTTTAAAACTTAAAAGGTAAACAGACTATTTATTTTTTTTTGTTTTTCTAAATTTTTTTTTTAATTTCTGAATGTTTCATCAAATGGTGTTCTTGCCAGCAAAAATCTTCCCTTTTTTAAAAAAAAAAAACAGAAAACAATAACTTTTCCTGCACTAAAAGGTATTAGTGATTGATGATGGCGTCTATATTCTTTTACTTTCATTCTTAGATTATTTTTTATGTTTTTGACCTATCAGAGTCTGGGAGAGAATCAGAATTGAAAGGGAAAGAAGAGAAGACAATGGTAAAGTCTGTCTGGGCATTAGCTGAAAATTTTGGAGCACAATAACTTGTATGCATTTACATTTGCTGTGCACTTTTGTGTATCATGATAAGGAAGAAAGTGCAAAGAAATGTGAAGATTGTTTTGACATCTTTCTGTGAGAAAGTGTTCCATGGCCAATGAGGTGTTTCCAGTTCAGGGAACACAGAGGAGAAAACAGAAGTTTAAAATATGTGGTCGAGATTAAATGGCCAAACAGTTGACAGAGAGGAACCAAATTCTTGGTGTGAAGATAAGCATCAGTGGCCATTGTAGAAAAAAAAAATACAACAATGTTTGAATTTTTTTCTTTTTAAGCAGAGTGTTTACATTCTGAACAAGTTTCTCTTCATCTCAATTATAGTGAAATAAAATCTAGAAGACTAAAAATGAATCTTCTCATGCAATATCTTCTGAAACTAGTTCAAGAGTTTAACAAGTTTCTCTTTCATTAAGTTAGGGAAGCCATTTTGATCTTTGGAAATTTTAGTAGAAATAGTTCATTTGTTTCTGTCTGAATTTCTGGGATGAGGAGTTATCATTATTTACACAGTATATGGATTACTTCTGAGTGTTCTGGTCAAACTCTCTGCCTTCGGGCAGAGAGGATCCCCAAATGAGGCTATGTCAAAGGGCAGAGTCTTGTCTTGTGAAACAGTTATCCGATCCCATTTTTTACGGAGTCTACGGTACCCCACAAACTCGGCCTTGTGGCATATCTGACTATGTAAGGGGGTTAGTGAATATGAAAATTTAACATACCTGGTTAAGGCAGTGGAGAACTTGGAGAGGTGAATTAAAATTAGATAACTGATAACAGACATCCATTAGACATAGCACATGGAACTAGAACAGCAAGCAAAATAAAGGGTTCAGTTTGACATTCCAACCACCTGAAGAAGGCCAGAGCGTACAACAGCTGAAACGTTATGATAAATATGGAAACAAAAATGAGGACAATAGTCCAAATAATGTACATAATACCACATCTCAGAAATATAGAATAATCCTATAAATGTGTATATATAAACTATGCTACCTTCCTTGATGAATATCATCTCAACATCAAGAAAGTGATTAGACAATTAGAAAGGACCAGTAGAAAAATCAGTAGACACGCTATGTATTATTCAATGAAATATGAATGAAGGCTTGTGCCTAAATATATATATATATATATATATATATATATATATATATATATATATATATATACTTCAAATGTTATTTTAGTGGATACTTTGTATTTGAAATAGACATCACATTTTTATTAATTAACTGTGCACACTCATGAAAATCCTAATAAAAAAAAATGTATTCTCCTTCAGAATTGAACCTGTTTCCCTTTCTTTTTGCAGGGGATACCAGCTTGATCTGGCATGCTTTACTGCTTGACCACAAAGAACATCACAGCAAGCAAGGCTCTATTTTCACTTTTTAAGGTAAGCACATCTACTTCTTTTGAAATAATAAAATTTTTGGATTAAAAAAAATAAATCCATTATTCAGAAATTATATATATATATATATATATATATATATATATATATATACTGATACGTACAATTTCATTAGCTATATCGGCATAAAGCTAAAAAAAAAAAACAACACAAAAATCCCAAATTCTAATTCAAAAAATAGTATAGTATAGATAAAAAAAAGTAAAATAAAATACGTTTTCAACTTGAGAGTGAATACTTTCTATGATCAGCTTTCCCCTTCTTTTCTCTTCTGATTCTGTCTCCTTCTCTTCCACCCTCAAGCCAATAACTTGGACCTTTTGAAATGTGAATTAAGTTTAAGCATCTAATGATTTTTTTCTTTTTCTTTCAGATTTAACAACTTGAGCTTGAGTCTTTGGCAATTTCAACCATTGTAACAATATATATATATATATATATATATATATATATATATATATATACAGAAACAGTGGGATGTGAAGAAGATATTTTAATAGCTGGTTTGCTCATTTCTCTGTACAATATTCTGCTAGGGTGGATAGCTGATCTCTTTTGCAGATGCTTTCTCAGGCACATTAGTTTGGGTCATACTGCAACTATTCTGCATGAACTTTAGTTATTGTGGAAGAGAGCCTATAATCTGGTGGGATCAGTAGCTGAACAAAGTTAGTACACAGAAATTTTTGACTTCATACCAGCGCAACCATCTTATGAACAATTTTGACTATCCATTTTCACTCACTCAATGCATGGGCATAGTTTTCAGGCACTTCCCAACAGCATGCTGCATACTGGGATCATCTCCCCAGGTGGATATTATGAATATGTCACCTCCTTGTAAATTTAACCATGGGTGAGATTTGAACCCAGGTCTCAGGATTGGAATGCTTTTTTCTAATTACTTGGTCATGTGCACATAAGAAGAAATTAATTAAAGAAATAATTTCTCAAAAAATGCTTGTTACTGTCACAATGCATATATTTCTTTGAAGGATGAGTGTTACTTAAATCTCAATATGTCAAAAAAAAAAGAAATAGAAAAAGTTGGAAGCTAAGGAAGAATAAGAAAAGATATCAGGATATTTCTGGAAGTTCTTCGGTCATATCTGTAATGGTTTGTGATAAATCAATAATGGTTCATGTCAGTTTGACTACAATTTGGAATGTGTATACTGAGGAGTATTATTGAAATGTGTCAGTCTCTATAGCAACAAAAGAACCCCCCAAAAAAAGAAAATGAAAGAGAAAGAGATTGGGAAGAAAAAAGGAAAGCAAATAAGAAGGAGATTTACAAAGGAGACAAGGACAGAGGAAAAAAACATTGAAAAACAAAAAGAATAAGGACAGACTGAAAAAAATATGAATATGATAGTGAATTAAGAAAAAAGATTAAAGGGTAGTTAGAAAGAGAAAAAGAAAATTTGTAAGAGAGTGGATGTTTATCTGCCTCTCCAAATTTGAAAATAAGTTGCAGAAAACAATAAAGGAGAATGAAAAAATCTAATGGAGAAGGGAAAAAATGAAAATGAAACAAGGAAAGAAACATTAATATAAAAAGAAAAAGAGAATAAGAAATACAATGGATGAGAGAGAAAAAGAAAGAATTGGTAGTAAAGAGAGAAATTTTAAAGGAATATGAAATGGTTAATGAGAAGAAAGAGAGAGAGAGAGAGAAAAGAAGAAAAAGAAAGAATTTAAAAACTTCTACATTTTTCTTTTCTTTTTCCTAAGAATGTAAGAAGAAAAAATCCTATTTAATCTCAGATATAAAACATCATGTTTAATATCCAAATAAACTAATCAGAGAAGATGGACACTTTAAATGAGAGACATAGAAACAGATTTCAAACAGAAAGAAAAATAGAAAACAAAAAGAAAGATGGTGGGATTTAAAAAGAACAAAAAGGAAGAAATAGATTCAAACAGAATGAGATCAAGAGAGAAATGAAAGAGAAATTATATAGAGAAAGTCTGAAAAAAGTGAAAGTATAAAAAGTGACAGAATATAGAGATGTTTTCTAAATGAAAAAAAAACAGGAAAAAGATGAAGTAAAGAGGAAAAAGTTACAAAAAACTAAAATTAAAAAAAGGGTAAAATAACAAAAAAAATATGAGAAAGAAAAAAAAAAATTTACTTTTATTATTCAGTAATTAATCAAATAAGTTCCTTTTTAGCTTAATTGCAAAAAGCAAACTGGAGTTGTAAGATTGTATTGCACCAATTTTCAAAGTAGAGGAAACCTTAAAATGAGAATTCAGAATCATAGCTTTTACCTAAGCCTGAACTCTGGAAATAGTAAGAAATACCCAACACTCTCCACCATAGGGTAAATTTTGCCATTTTCCTTACAACACAATTACTCCAAATTTTGTAAAAGTTCCAAATAAAACTGGTTGGGGAAAAAAAAAAAAAAAGAATCTTGTCAAGTATATTTGACAGAAGGTAAGAAATACTCTCAACATCACTATCAGATCGAAGGTTGTAAAAAAAAAAAAAAAAATGACTTATTTCTCTTGGACAACTTTTTTATCTGTGGGGGTGCAGTATCTTTAACACATGATGTTCCTCCATCTGACAAAACCATTTTTCGAACTCTAAAATCATATCAGTCGGAATTCATTTCTTTTTACGTATGATTAGTGTGTTGATGCAGGAAGAGCAGAACAATATCGCAAGAGTTACGAACGGAAAAGAAAACTAAAAATAAAAAAAAGTGAAAAAAATGTTACTAAACAAGAAGATGAAGATAAAAGCAAAGACAAATGATGAAAGAAAATTTGAAAAGAAAAAGAAAGAGATTATGAAGTGGATTGTAAAAGAGAAAAAATAAAAAGTGGAAAGAAAGAATAAAACAGAGAGAGAAAGAAAGGGGGACAGTACTGATGGCAGCAGTAAACAATTTCAGATGCTTCACAAATAATATAAATAAGAAGAATGCCTACATTACAAGAAAACAACAAAAAGTACCATCATAAAATAAACATTTTCAAAAAAAAAAGTACAAAATTAAAAACATAAGTAGAAAAAGTTCAGAAAACTTGTGTTCATTTATAAAGTGGTTGAGGTTAATGCCAAGTTCTTTTCATTCACAGTAGGTGGCCGATAATATTGATTGGGGGAGAGAGTCCACAAAACAGTAAATGCTTTTTCCATATACACACTTTTCCTCCATTGCACAATTTCTTCCTCTCCTGCCATTCTCTATATCTCTGTCTATATTATTTTGCTTCCTGTTCTTGCTTATCCTTTTGATTTCCTGCTTTTTTGAATCTGCCACAATCATGATTCCTATATTCCTTCTTTGATCTTATGTTATCTCTC
>CAHIKZ030000990.1:205000-222500 GCA_903632075.3 Acanthosepion pharaonis | reverse complement strand
GTCTTGAATTCAGAGTTTTTCTTCTCCTAGACCAGATGCCACCCAAGGCTATAGAACCCAGTCTGTCCTATTATTTACCTATAGCAATGGGAGAAAAGTTGGATTCATACCTCTCCCAAAGATATTAGCATGTAAGTGAATGTAATGAACTTGACTCAGCTCTCCAAATCCTCAATCTGAACAACAATCCATTACTTTACTGTGCCTCCCTAACAACTTTAGTTTAGCCAGAGACTGTAAACAAAATGATACAAGAGAATATTACATGCAGTAAGATTAAATGTAACAATGTTGCAAGAATTACATCATCTCAAGGAAACAAATGGAAAATACTGTGGAGTTTATTACAGGATAGATACAGGAGACTATGTTCCAGTTTTGGCTAAAACTAGACAAAATACTTCAGTTAACTGTAAATTAGTATGAATAGAATTAAAAACAAAAATTTTGAGAATACAGAAGTGATATATCTTCCTAAAACTGACAAGCCCCCTCTATTTGGTTTCAAACTCTAACACTAATTACCAATGTTACCGTGATTATTTTTCTCTGAATAGTACTACAAAAAGTGATCAATAACAAATACCAATTCATTTAACACTAAACCTACCAACAAATACTGATTTTTGGAAATAGATTTGACAGCAATAGCCACACCTTTTGGACTGTTTTAATAAAATCAGATATGTTTCATATTAAAAAATGAAGCAACAACATTTCATTATTTTATGGAGTATTTATTCATTATTGAAAGTCAACTTTTACTTACAGACCATAAAGCCACGATGCAGCATCTTTCACAATTTATACTAAGTAACACCATATTAACCAACAATGACACATGTTGGTATTGAATACAGTTCTAAGATACTAAAGGTAAACAGAATCATGTAGCTGATTGTATGTTGTGACTGCATTTGCAAGGAGATGTCAGTGATTTGCCAGAAACCTTTGAGGCTTAAACCAATGATGAAGAAACCAAATCTTTTACTAACTTTAAAGATTTTTTAAGTGTCAGGTAATCATTCTTGAGATGTACCAACTTTGTATCTGAGACGTTTATGCCAAAATCTTTGCATAAATTCTTGAGAGTTTTCATTGTCTCATTCTGGTATTTTATATTATAACATGAGTAAAATCCAGATCTTGACTAAGTATGGATAAATATATAAAGAGTTTTATATATGTTTGTTATTTTTCAACTGTTGTCAAGCTAAAAAAAAAAAATAACAAACATACAAAATCTCTAATTCAAAATTTTGAATGAACCTTACCACATTTTTCAAATTGTCCCTAGAGGTATTTTCAAACCACTCCGTTCAGTGTGTAAAGATTGTTCCATTTTGAAATACCTATAAATGACATTCAACATGTATAGACTATTCAAGACATTGGATTACAGCTCAACCATTAGCTGAAATTACTGCATAATCAGTAGCTGAAGCTTTTGTAAATACATGAATTACACAATCTGGTGTTTCACTTCATGTTGTGACAGATAGAGGATATTAATTTGAAAGTGAGTTGTTTTTAGAACTAACAAAATTTATCATTTTTCATAGATTGAGATCAACTGCTTACCACCTACAGTAGAAAGTAGTTGGTTTAATAAAGAGAGAATTAAAACAGGAATTATAACACATAAAGAAGCATGGCTCTCAACATCACCAAGTCTGCTCTACAGTATATACAAGTACACCTAGTGAATCAGACTTTTCATCATTTTGTGCTGTAACTGTTTTTCCATATTAATTCCCCAAATGTTGAGAAGACTATTGAGTGTGATGAATGATGATTCCTTCAATAACAGGTTTATTAACAGTTTGTGTAAATCATTACTCATTTATTTTTTTTGTAACCCATTTTTTTTTCTGAAGGAAATATTCATGTTTTAAATAATTCTTACATGTCCCGTGAAAAAGTATATTTCAAGGTGGACCATATTGGAAATTCTTTCGAAGCCCTTCATACCTTCAAGGAAATTTAGCATTTTTTTAAAATCTTTCTCAATTTTTCTTCAAAGCCCATTATAATTATTCAAAAAAATTGCTTTTGGAAATGTTTCAGATAATCCAAAATGCATCAAATGACAAATGTTCCAATGAGCAGCATTCCTTAGTTCTACCAGTTCAGACATCTAAGGACCAATATGTCGCATACATTGTAATTAATCATATGCATTCCCTTCCCATTCAATTAGTAAGTAGGAAGTTCTATTCAGATAATTCCTTCCTAAGAACTGCTACTTTGTGGAAGAGACTTTGTAGAAGATTCTTCCACAATCACTACAATCATGGCCACTTCAAGTCTAGGATTAACCTTTATCTTTCCTACATATCCTCATAAACTGAACTTTTTTTCTTCAGCCTCTTATGCTCATAAAATAAACTCATTCAGTAACACTCTACATTGAGTGGTTCTTGGGCCTTGTATTGGGTAAAAAATTGGTAAAAAACATCAAAAGAATTATTAATGAATATATTTTATTTTAATTTTATAAATAATTTTTTCATCTTTTGTTTGCACTTATATACCTATTTTATTATCAGACTTAATAAGAGGGAAGATTTTGTATAGGGACCTGCTTTATGTGTAAAATAATTAATAGTCAAGCAATAAATCTATATTCAGGTAGTAATAATCAAATATCAAACACCAATCTCATTAACTTAAAACATCAAAGGATAAGGTGTAAGAGAGACAGACTTGTTTAAAGAGTTTGTGTGGGAGTGTAGAGAGTGGTTGTCAGGTAAAGAAAATAAACAACCTGATCAATTTTACAACAAGGAAAAATTCATGGGTATACAACAAAATTCAATGATAAAAGGAAAAAAAAAAAGGACATTTGTCACAGCAGACATTTTCAAAGTGCTATAGGCTAGAGGCATTTGAGGGTTACAAGAAGATACCAACAAAAAAATATAACAAGAAAGTGAGAGTAAGATATTCTGGATGGAAGGGGGGACTATGTCGTCATTAAGTGTTATTTGACTGACCTTTTATAAGCAATGTTTATTTAAATTGGTGGTAATTCAATGGTGAGAGTATTGGACCTGAGAGTAATGTGTAAAATGAATAATCTCTGAAACAAATATACTTCTTTTATTTGTTATTTACTTGTAAAATTCCTAATGAACAAATATCATTCATTACAGTAATGACCACTGAATTTTTCATACTGTTATATACTCATAGATAAGTAGTTAAAGCTAGGAGATCATGGATCTAATATTCATTTCCACATCTTAATTAACAATTATTACTGTCAAAAAGAAATTTTCCTATTTAAACTTGGATCAAATTAGACTGGAAACAGTGAATTCTTGATTGAATCTTTAGAGGGAATGTTGGCGAAACAGTTCCATTTCTATTGTTTTCTTGGCTACTTAATAAAAAAACTAACAAGCCAACCCTGGGTTACACAGATAACATATATATATATATATATATATATATATATATATATATATATATATATATATAAAAGCAACAGTTGCCTAAAATATTACATTGCTATCCTTCTTTGAATCCATTCTTAATACAAAGAGTATGTGTAAAAAACAGTCACAAAATTTAATGCCACCTCACTGTGCAAGCTGACTATACAAAGGTGAATATATTAGCACTCCTCCTACTAGACAGACACACATACACTATTATGAATACACATTTCCATCCAATGTTCGCTTAGACATACTAGAATTTTTACAAACTAACATACATATAGAATTATCTATGTTTTTAATGCATGTGATACATGACTGACCAATAATAATTGACCCAAACAACATTGAATACCAAATACCAAAATTTTGTCTTGTTTGTTTTCTGTGAAGATTTAATAAAAGTGAAACATGTTAGATTGATATACATTTCCTATTTGTTCTTGATCATCCTGTCTGATTCTGATCAGCATTTGAGCTTTAATACACACACGCACACACACACACATATATATATATATATATATATATAATTTAGTAAATTTGGACTGATTATCAATGGTATGTTGTAATTTTTCATAATAATTGAATTTGTCCAAAATTATGTATATATTAGCTTTATGAACTCAACTGATGACAATATTAGAATTGTTTTTTTTAATTCTTTGACAGCAGTTTTGAGTTTTTTTAGAATATTGTTATAATTATTGCAAGGAGTGGGATTTTTAGTCTTTTGAACTTAATAAAACTAATATCATCAGTCGAGCTGATAAAGCTAATGAATATGTAATTTGTTATATATATATATATATATATATATATATATATATATATATATATATATAATTTTGTATAATTTTATATATCAACAAACAGTATTTAGAAAAATATATAACTGGAAAATATTATTTGTGATGCATTTCATGGATGAAATGTGTCTCAAATAAACTTTTCCAGTTTGCCGTGTATGTGTGTGTGTGTGTGTGTGTGTGTGTGTGTGTGTGTGTGTGTATGTATGTAAAGCGAGAAAGAGATATATTTGTCCCAAATTATGTATGCATTAGCTTTATCAGCTGAACTGATGATATTAGAATTGTTTTTTTTAATTCTTTTCAGCAGTTATGAGTTTTTTGTTAGAATATTGTTATAATTATTGTATTGTCATTATATATATATATATATATATATATATGGTGATTGAAAAGTAACTCCCTGTTTTATGTATGAGTGGCCAGCTAGGAATGCTTACTTAACACCCTGTAACTTTTTTGTTTGGGGTTTGTTAAAAGAACCAGTCCACTATACAAGTATTTAACATAAAAAGTTATGTCTTCCATACCACAAGAGCTCCTGGTGAAATCAGTTGACACAATTCCTGGGCAGCTCAAGAAGCTGGTAGCAAAATCTGATGCCTATATCGAATTTTAAATAAAACCTTAAACACTTTCCTCTCATATCCATTTGTTGTAAAAATTATGGTTAATAAACAAATTATAAGTATTTTAAAATGGGTAGTTACTTTTCAATCACCTTGTATATATTAAATGCTAAAAAAAAGTTCACAAGATAAATTCAGAATAGTGAGAGGACATTCACTTAAGGGAACCATGTGAATATCCTACAAAGACTGCAGAATGGAAGCAATAAAGAGAGGCTCAATTGAAGAGTCAATTGAAACAAGATCAGACAAGAGAAATTCTCTTGTTGAATAAAGAAAGCAAGAAAGCCTCAACCAGCCAAGATGTTCAATTGATGAGAAACAGGAGGGAACATTTGATTTTAATAAGAACCACCCAACTCCTGAATCCGAGAAAAGATAAAAGAACAATGATCTCTACCCCCTGCTAAGAATAAATAAAAGATACAGTCAATGTTATAGATTAACCGGGATGAAACTCACTCTATAAGCTAATGATTACTGATTGGATGATTCTGAAAAATGGCAAGGCAACTTGGTTTTATTGCAAGACATTCAGATACACAATATAAACTACCTTCTTATCTTTAGTTAAAAATCAATAAGAGTCAAAATCATATAAATAAAGAAGAGAAAATCATTTGGTTTTTTTTTACATCAATCTAATCAATCCTATTACAGAATTTGATCATATTCAATAAAAATCTTTCAAATCCTGATTAATGTATCAACTTTATTGTATATACTTTAATTGTAAAGGCACATATATCTATTTTTATTTCTTTTTTCTTCTTATATATACAGATATGTATAGACACACATTTCAGATTGGATAATGTAGAACATAATCTCAGCTGAAGTTAACTACACTGTTTCTTGACAATGTCATGTGGTCAGTTAATTCAAATCTTACATCACTTAATTAACATATCATTCATGTGCTAATGAATATTTAGTGGAAAGGTGGGAATACAAGAGGAAATTTATAATAGGATTGCATTTTCATGTGGCACACTGTATAACCAAAATAACAGAAGCCTTATAAGTACAAAAAGGTATAATGTTTTTTTACTTATACTAAGATTCACCCTGTACAAGGCCTGGGGGCCACTCAAGGTAGAGGGTTATATTAAGGGGTAGTTTACATGGATAGGAAGGGAAGATAATGGTTGACTCTAGTCTTGAACAGGTTAAGATTGTAATGATCGAGTCTGTTCCATAAGGCAATAGTTCGCAAGAAGAAGCTGTTTGAGTGAAATTTACTTCTTGCCAATGAAGGGAATGAGGCTAGTTTGTTACTCTGTAAGTGGCATGGCAGGTCCTAGCTATGAAGGTCAGACCTGGGAGAAACAGGAAATGCAGTTCATCTGAGCACTTTCCATTGTAGTAGCGATAGAGCAGTGAGAGATTCGCTACATTCTGCCTGTGAGAGACAGAGGCTGGAGTGTAGAAAATAATTCTTCTCCAACAAGGACTTGGGTCATTGTTGTACATTTAAACAGCAATAATTCAATCAAATATGATTTATGAAAGTCAACTGACAAGGTTTATCAGTTTAATCTTCAATTATATCTTTCCTGTTTTCAAATAATTTGTTGTGTATCTGAATCAAATTTGTCCAAATTTAATTTCCCCTATTACTATGATCTTAACTTCAAGTCTTGGGTCAATTGTTACTAATCATACATGTCTCCATAATATGCAATTCTTATTTACTCCGTTTATGCCATTTGAACAACTTCATTCAGTAACCCTCTACCTTGAGTGGCTCTTAAGTTTTGCATTAGGTGAAAAGTAATATAAAAAACACTTTTGACCATTTCTAGGCATTACCAGTAATGTTAATGATGTCAGTGTCAGAGAGAAGTATCTAGTAGTATACTGGCATTTTTAGGAACACTACATTTCAAAATTAAATAAATGTATATCATGTATGTGATATTATCTATTACACTTAAATATATGTGTATGTGTATGCATAAGCAAGTGGCTAAATAAAATAATGATTGCTACCTGTAAAAATAAGAACCATTTTTTAAAACTCTTTCAGTAACACAACAGGAAAAAGCAAAATGTGCCTGTATACACATTCACTCATGAAAAAGATTTTACAAGAATAATTTAAAAATGTTCAATGAAAAGGTCATGAGATACTTTAAAGAAGCATTTGAGAATAAAAAATACTTCTGTATATTTATACTATAACATGATCGGACTTACAATAATTCACAGTATATGATATGAGCATATTCATAATTGTGTTTGTGTAACACATTTTACAAGCATACACACAGAAAGAAAATCATTTTAAGTGTACAGTTGGGATTAATAATTCAATATTTATGGTAAATCGAGTAAAAGCATTTAAATCAGGCACCAAAAGACCAATGAAATATACTTTTATACGTTTCTCTGATGAGTTTCATTTTAAGCATAGAATTTAAAATCCCAACAGACCAGTTAAAATAAAGTCTCAAACAGATAAGAAATGAAGAAAGAGAGAGAAAGAAATAAAGATAAAGAAAGATTAGGGAAGAGAAAAAAAGAAAGAAAGAAATTAAAGACAAAAAGGAAAGAGAGATGGAAAGAAAAGAAACCAAATAAGGATGTAGAAAAAGAAAGAAGACAAAGAGAAAAAGCAAGAAAAATAAAAAGATGGAGGGAAAGAAAGAAAGATAGAGAGGAAGAAGAAAAAAAAGAAAGAAACATGCAGAGAGAAATGGAAAGAAAGAAAGAAGCAGAGAGAGAGGGAAAGAAAGATACAGAAACAGAAAGAAAAAAGACAGAGAAAACAAGACAAAGAAAGAGAAACAAAGCAAGAAAGAAAAAGATAGAGAACAAAGAAAGATGCAGAGAAAGAAGTAAAGAAAACGGAAAGAGAGAAAAAGAAAGAAAAATGAAAAAGAGAGAGAAAAAGAATTGAAAAAGTACAAATGAGATAGTCTTCAGACTAACAACAAAGATTACATGTTCTGCCTTTTGAGAAAGGTACAAAACTTCAAACATTATGAGGTAAAAACTTGAAACAACTTTTTAACTGCAGTTCATAAGATAATGGAGCCATGTGCACGGTTTCATTTTTTTTTTTGTTTTTTTTCTTGGGACATGCAGAAAGATCAAAATCTTTAAGCTATAATGCTGATTATTAAAAAGAAAAGATGGTTCATTTAGATTTAGCTTGTCTAAGATTTTTATGTGAGTAAATATTTTTAAAAGAGCAAAAATAAAAATTTTCCAAGCTTTTTGAAAAGAAAGATACAACACTTTCATGTTAAAAGAAAATAAAGAAAAAGTGTCATGAGTAAAGATTTTATTGAATCAAGAGAGAAAATTAACAGCATAATAATAGTTTTCCCAAGAACGAAAAAACTACCTTGGAATACAAGAAGAATAGGCTAATTTATGAAAGGAATTGGTAGCGGTTGGTGGAGGGGGTTGGCTGATAACCTTTAACCTAGTTAACCAAGACAATAAATATGCCCAAAAGAATAGACTGATCAATTGTTTCAGCATAGACAAGGATGGACACAAACACTTAATAATTGTGTATTTCAACAGTAATCACTCTTTTATACAAGTATCATTAAAAATGACTAACAAAGTACTAGAATTAAGTTTTTTATTTAATTTTTCTAGTGTTTATATCATTTTTTTTTTCCTTTATGGGCATAAAGTATGTAAAAATTGTCCGAATGTTTTGTATGTCCGAGCACTTTCGGCTATTCTTTTAGCCATTATCAAGTATAATGTTTATTTTTTAATTTTACCTGAGTGTATGGTTTATGTGCTTGTATCTTGAGATATAGGAATGTTTTATTTTCCAAACATAGTCAGCATATTGTGGCTGTATTCATAGTTGATGTTATTGAATATTGGCTTTTTCTTTTTTATTAATAATGCTTCCATTATTTTTAGCCATTTTTTACATGTGGATGAGGCTATTAGATTTGTATTTTCTACAAGTATGTGGCAGATGGTATTTGGAAGATTTCTGTGTCTGTTTAAATGAATCCTAATTGAGCTATGATCAGAGAGATGTAATGTGTGTCTTCTTGACATGCATGTAGTGGATATTGAATTATTCATGAATTTGGTTTGTTTAGGAATGCAGTTCCTTAAAAGACATATGAATTCATAAATAATATTGGTTCTCTGTAATTTAAATTTGCAGGTGTGTTGTTATTGTTGACAATAAGGTTAGCTGTTTTAATTTTTTTTATAGTAGATAATTAATTTAATTTTTTTGTTCTTGACAACTGGGGTTGTGTATTTCTTTTAATGTTTCTAAAAGAAAATTCATCTTGCTTATAATTAAAGTGTATTTGGCTTTTATAGAAAATGTTAATGTTATTGTTTAAATTTGTATGTTCAGTACTTCTATTATCTACTTGGGAGAGAAACAGTCTTATCTGGTGATCAATGAGATCATTCAGAAAACCATTGTTAATTAGTGTCTATTTCACATTCTTGAAGAAAAGGGGATGAGAGGATGAAGGTGTGCGCTTTTGAGAAATTTTTTTTATAAATGCCTATTTTACATCTAAGAGTGCATTCACTCATAAAAATAGGGTGGCAAGTGTTTTTAACATTCATTTAAAAATAAAAATCATCCTTGATAATGGCCAAAAGAAGATTTAGACAATTTTTACATACTTTTGCTATAGAAGAGCAATTCTTTGTGCCTTCTTGGGCTTATGTTCTCTGCTGACATGAAGTGGAGTGATTATATTGAATCAATTGCTAAATATACTAGGAAAGTTGGTTCCCTATGTCATGCCATCCAAATTTTCTGATCAGCATCCATCTTGTACATTTATAAAACTACCATTCATCCATGCATTGAATATCTGGTCTGGTGCTCCTACTATATATTTCAAGATTCTTGACAAAATTCAAAGAAAGGTCTGTAATGTAATTGATCCTGATCTGGCATCTTGACTTCAGTCACTCTTTCACTGATGTGACATGGCTTCCTTCTACCTTTTCTATAAATATTTTCATGGCAATTATTCTAATGTGCTCTCTTACTTGGTGCCTCAACTGTATGAATTTATGTGTGTTACTAGATAAGCAACTAGGTCTCACTGTTTTACTGTTGAACTAACTAGATGTAATCCTATGTTCTATTTTAATAATTTCTTTCCCTGCACTATTTGCCATTGAAACTCTTTTGCAGTTTCTCAATTCCCTGCCACTTACAAATTTTCAAAATTTTAAATGCAATGCCAATTGTCATCTTCTTTTTTCCTGAAACCTGTTCTTTTATTGTTCTTTTTCACTAACATCTTCTCATTCTCTTTCACACCTAGTAAACCCTTGCATTTTAGTGGCATTATTGCCTTGCATAGGGTGAAATGATTATATACACATGCACATATGAAGTGCTCCTGAAAAGTTTTTCATCTTAACACACTGATTCACTCCAAAACTTTGGTTTTTGATGATTTGGCTAGATTTCGAATTTTGGGAAATGAATTGAGAAATTTTCAGCATTCCTTATGTTTGTGTGTTTGTGCATGTGTAAAAGAGAAAGGGAGAGAGAGAGACATGAAGCTATTGTGTAGTTAATTTCTAAAGTGCTCATAATACATTAAATTTTCCTCCTATATATATCATGAAAGATATATTTTATGCACCCACATATAATAATAGTGTCTAATGATTTCAATCAACATATCTGGGGACTATTTAGAGTCTTCTTACAAGTTGTATTTGATCAGATATTTATAAGCGATCTACTCAAGACCCTGCAAAATATTTGATGGAAGAGACTTGTGCCGGAGTCTAAAGGAGATAATAATCTTCAACAGTTCTATGCACCTGCCTCAGAATTAAATCTTGAGGAACCAATAATATGTAAAAAGTAGCACAGAACAAGAAAAATAAGATAAAAATGAAAGCTAGATCAAAGACAGTCTCAGATAACAACTGGATAAGCCTTTAAGGGAGACACCCCAAGCAAAAATGTAAACTGGAATGAAAATGGCACATGGGAAAATGCTTCTGTCCAATGCATGGAAGAAAATTATTTTGCTTGAATGATAATCAACAACTTCCTGAATTTATATAAAGTATTTTTCTTATCTTTATATTTAATCATTTCAATGGTGAGGAAAGTTTCTTTTTCATCTATTTTGTAATAAAATACCAACAGTTGTAAAAAGAAATATTTAAAGTAGAAAATAGAGTTTGAAAATTTTGTCAAGGAAACTTTTCTGATATTTGATAAAAAAAAAAAATATTTATGTTATTTCTATTATATATATATATATATATATATATATATATATATATATATATATATATATATATAGCTTTCATTAAGACTGACAGACAAGGAAAATTTTACTAATTTTTTTATTTAGTTCCCCATCCATGTTCTTACATTTTTACATTTCACTGCCCAGTACAAGACTGTGTTTCTTGTCATAAATCAATTACCTATATCAGACATATGACCACCTCCTTGAGTATATGCCTCACATGTCATTTATCAGAGCAAAGCACTATAAAAAAACATCTATCAACCCATAATCTACAAGAACCCTTAAGAAAGATACTGATCAAAAACACTAGATTTCCAAAAACACCTTGTTATAAGAGAGGTTTTCTGCCATCAACCTTATCTTGTTTAATGAAAGGAGTGCTGAAAGTCTTGTAAAAGTAGAAAGATGTGGACTCAAATTCCAACCATGCCCAACAGACGATACCTCAGAATAATTCACAAATAATCCATCTCACACAGTCAATACATGAAAATAAACTAACACCACCAAAAACAACTCCCTTGAGAATGGCTAAAGAATTTGCTGTAAGTACTTGGGAAAAGTGACACTATGGACTGTTTTTATACTCACTCACTCCAACCAAAGAGAAAAATGTAAGACCACTGGAAAAACTAAATAAAATATTTATCAAATTTTCCTTGTCTGTCATAAGAAAGGTTGCTGCTGGTTTAAAGGGTTGGACTCCTTCAGGCTATTTTGCCAAGGAAACCCCTATTCCTGCAGTACATGTGGTGCCCTGATAAGGTCACAGGATTTGCACACAATATATTTTCAATACATGTACAAAATAGAATCACATATTAAACAGGGATTTGGGTTTACTCAGAGAATATAGTTTCCACAGGGAGCCCTCTAACCAACAACAATAACATTCCTTAGAAATGTGAGTCCCACTTCTTTGTTTTTTCATCTCATTGAAAAAAGGACACAGGCGTGTTTGAAAATTCTGATTTTAACTTCAATTAATTCAAAAGGCTAATATATAATAAATACCATCAATCTGATTGCCAATATTGTTATCATTTTGTTGTCTTTTTATTCCTCAAATTTCATTAACAGGCCTATTAAATCTACACACACACATATATATATAACAAGTTGGAAAACTTATATGTTGGCATATTTCACCAATGAACCAGTGTCATTAGAAGAAGGGATTTTATTTCACCAGAGCAAAATATACATTGCCAAAATGAAATGGGATTTGTGTGAAGCAGATGAACACTTGATTTTTACTTCAATTGTATTATTATAGAAATTCTTGTAACTCCTTTTATGTGCAATATCCATTTAGGATGGAACAGATTATGGCTCTCTACAACTTCTTCTTTGTAGCTCTAAGCAATGTTTATCTCTTTACTATCCCCTTCCAGGACCCATTCTGCCATCCATTTACACAAGCTCATTAGGTACATTACTGTTTCCCTCTGTCTCTCTTGCCATCACTGTCTTGTACATGTTAAATTTTCCAAGACCTCTTGTGATTATATGCATAGAAATTTCAATTTTTTCTCCCTGATTCTAAGTATACTTTTCATTACTATTTTCCTTAAAACTTCTTCATTGTTCATATGTTCCATTCATGGAATTATCATCATCCTTCTGTAGAACTACATCTCTCTTACTGCAAGTCTATTTTTCATTTATGCATAAATTGTTCAGTATTCACTGCCATATAAGTGTATTGATATAAAATATCAGCATTCTTTTCATTTTGAGTATACTTTGTTGAGCTTTTGGAAGGCATCTTTTTCTATTCCAGTGCACCATCTGATTTCAGTGTCATATTTTACATCAAAACAAAACAGAAGCTGAAAGCAATAACAGTTTTCCAAAAGTAAAAAAATTCTCTCATAGAAAAAAAAATAGAAAAAAAAACATTTTTAAGGGTACAGTGCATATGCACTTTAAACATAGATTTTGTTTTCATTATAACCCAAATGTGCAAATTGATGCAATCATGTTGAAGTTGATGCCACTAGTGACATCATCTTGAACCTATTTACATATACTGCCAAAATAGATTTATGAGTAAAAATTTCCTCAAGGCATGGATCAGCACCCAGACATAGTGATCATATCACATGTGATAATATCATGAAATGCTATATCAATCAACGATAACACAGTGCACAAATACTATGAGGGATAATACGTGTTGGGTGGGGGGTGTTGGTTAGCACTTAGATAGCAGACTGCTGAATGTCACCCACCATATCCGACAAGACACTCATCTTGTACTGCTATAGGAAAGGGGCACTGTTGTCAAGTTTCATAATAGTGGAACAAACCAAAATTATACAAGGCTAGAGTTACATGTTTTACATACAATATGAAGGGATGTTGTCAGTGCTAGTAAGTGGTTAATTTGCAGTTATCATAAACAAGTAATAAAATGTGTAGTCTTTTCATTTTATTTTTTCTCATTCTCCGTATTTTTTCTGTTGTATTTGGATTGGCACTCAGATAAAAGCAAAACAACATAAATTGGCATTCTTCTTCTTCTATGTACCATGTCCCTTCAGGATATTGGCGATCATGGCTCACCACAGTTTCCTCTCCTTTGTATCCTTATAAGTTTTTGTCTTCTTGTTATCTCTCCTAAACCTTGCTCCACCATCTGTTTGTTCAAGCTTGGTAGGTAGGCTATGTATTGTTTTCTTCTGTCCCTCTTGGCTTCAATCTGTGCTGTGAGTATCAAATTTTCCAAGCCCTCTTTTCTCATTATGTGCCCTAAAAATTTCAACTGCCTATTCCTGATGTTAAGTATAAGTATCCTTTTTGTTACCATCTTCTTTAAAACTTCTGTGTTGCTCCCATGTTTGGTCCATGGTATTCTCAACATCTTCCTGTAGAACCATATTTCTGTTGCCTCATGTCTCTTCTTCATCACTGAGGAGATTGTTTAGCATTCTCTCCCATATAGGAGGACTAATATTCCCTAACAGTTCAGTACTCTTTTCTTTCTTTATATCAGAGTTTTCCTGTTTTCTTAATGCTTTGCTTAGCTTTTGGAAGGCATCTTTCACTGTCAAATGCAAGCAACCTATTTCTACTTATCTCCTGTGAGTACTAAATTAGTACTAAAACAATTGGGGATATATAAACAATGAAAAGAGAAAAGTACATTAATCAAAAAACAAAAAAAATTGAATTGAAATTCGTTAAAATCTAATTTCTATATTGATACACTTGAAGCAAATATCAAGTATTCAGACATTTAACATGAATCATGCTTAATCACACTAATGTAGATATTGTTTTTGTGAAATAAAATTATTTTTCTCATGATACCAGATAATAGGCAAAATATGTCAAAGTAAAAGATTTTCTAAAATGTCTTGTAACATTCCATACGACTTTACTCTTTCTCCCTCTTTTACACACAGATATAAACAATGAGGCCACCATTTTGAACATCTCTTGTGATTGTAGATTCCAAAGGTAACTTCTGATGCCTGAATAAATTTAGTATTACAATATCTATACAAGTTTTTCTTTTCCTGAAGTATTTATACATTTTTGGTGAACTTTCTTTTAACCATATTTCATTGAATATGACAGACAAGGAAAATTTCAGTAATTTTTTTTATTTAGTTTTTCTAACATTCTTACTTTTTCCGTTTGATCAAAACACTAGCATCTCATTACCAAAAGCATCTTGCTGTGAGAGGGGTGCATTTACATAAAACATCTGGCACCCAGCATAAATCTCACCTTATTCAGCAGCGGAAATGGTGTCCTGAAAGTTTTTAAAAAAATAGAAACACGCCAATACTACTATTCAAACAGCACAAAAACTACATCTTAAACAGTCAAACATATAAAGAAATTAATAACGGCTAAAAAGAAAACCCTTTGAAAAATGGCGAAAGTGGGTGAAAGTACTTGGGGCAATGGACAATACGGACAATTTTTTAACTCCCTTACTTCCACCGAATGTAAAAACATAAGAATGTTGGAAAAACTAAATAAAAAAATTCATCAAATTTTCTTTGTCTGTCATATTCAACAATATATATATATATATATATATATATATATATAACCTTGACTCAAATTATAGTATTTGGAAGTCACCACTTGGCCACTGATACATAAAATAGGGTGTAAATAGGGAGGTACTTTTCAATCACCTTGTATATGTGTATGTATGTATGTATGTATGTGTGTGTGTGTGTGTGTGTATAATATCACTCATGAATAAATAAATCCCTATGATTATTTACCTCTAAACAAAACATATCAGAATTTTATTATTTCTACTTATTAACATTATACAATGAAAACAGATATTATATACAAAGAACTATTTGTCTCCAGAGGAAGATTACATCCAAAGTATATTAACTGTAGAACTGCATGTCTCCATGTATATTTTTCTATTTTGTATATTTTTTTGTATAAATACTGTTTTTTTTTATATTTTTTTTGTGCATAAACATTATGTTTTTGCATATTTTCCACAATTTATAATGTTCTAGTTCTAGAAATTCTATAACTTACTGTTTTTTAGAAAAAGATATTTACCTGTTTTGTAGTGATTACCAAATGATTTTGTTTCTTTTCCTTTTATTGATGTTTTTCCCATTTTCACTTCTCTTATTCTATTTTCTCTTTTACTTTTTCTGTTTTTATCAAAAGAGGAAAAAACAATTTCGATCTGATCTTATTTTATAAATTTTCATAAAATTCATCGGTTTACTGACTCCCTAAAAATATTGATGTGTGAAAAAAAAAAGGTGAAACACTGCACAGTGGCCTAAATCTGATCCAAGACAAAGAAGTTATTTCTATGCAAATCTTAAATGAAAAAGTCACTGATTAAAAAATAAAACAAAGACATATAGATCTGCAACAAATACGAGGCTAGGCTTCAATAACAGTTGCAAAAGGAAACATGTCAACACTTGTTTTGAAGATAAAATAATTGAAAGTTCATCAAAATAAATGCTGCCTTAGAAATAAATTTTCTGTAACAAATTCTTATAAAAGAAAAGAAGATGTAAGTAATATTCTCTTCAATCAAAGAATCTTATTCTCCAATTTAATTTATGTCTACGTTTCTCTGGGAGGCTCTACATAAGTATCTAAGCTTTAGAAAATTCTCTTACTTACTGTACTCATTATAAAGATTTCATTGTTAATTTAGAAAATCGGATTCCTTCAAGTCAAACTCGAATGACTGAAAGCTGAAATACTTGCTTTAAAGTTATTAGAAAAAAAATGCAAATGGCCGTATGGACTGTTCTAATAGAATGTATTAAAAGCAGAGGTAGAATAATTCAATTTTTTGAGTTTGATTAAAAGTCCAGAAATTTAATAAGGCTAACTGACTTACTTCCCTTACATTTAAAAACAAATAATTTTGGTTGGTTTGATAATATTTGAAGAACAGGACTTCCGAATGTTTTTATTAAATATCAGGTCTTCATGAGTATGGTGAAAACTAATTTTGTTGTTGATGGTAATTAAAAGACATTGTTCTTTGTAAACGTTTAGATCTCGTTAAAGCACAATACTTTTCTGTAAATTCTTCTTACCAATTATTATACATTCCTAACAAATACACCATTAAAGGAAATTATTATCATTAATTGTGACAGCTGAGGAAAGTTTTTACCTTAGCTATGACTTACACACACACACATATATATATATATATATATATATATATATATATATATATATATATATATATATATATGCAGTCTTGTTTGAAATAGAAAGGAATTTATTTGGGCAAAAATGCATTGGATACATATTTTTTTGTTTTTGTCTTAATCAATTCATCTCCAAGCAAGGCAACAATGCTACCAAAACACAAGGAGCTACTGTGAGTGAAAGATTTTAGAAGTATATATATATATATATATATATATATATATATATATATAAATGTATATAGCGTATTTGGGCAGCAAGCAATCCAGCTTCTATGTGTGTTTCATTAAAAATGACTGACAAGGTGCTGTGGTTAAGATTATATATAATTTTTCATGCGTTCTTATGATTCTTTCTTTCCTGAATTGTAAATTATATAAAAATTGTCCAAAGCACTTTCAGTTATACTTTTAATCATTATCAAAGATGAATTTTATTTTTACTTTTAACTGAATGTATAGATTGTTTTATGCATGTATAGAGTTATAGTAATGTTTTATTTTCCAAACACCATCAGCACATTGTGGCCGTAAAAAAAAGGCTAAAAATGATAGAAGCATTATAATAAAAAAGAAAAAGCCGACACTCAATGATATAAAGTATGAACACAGACAAATTTCTGTCAGAGTGAATTGTGTCATGGAGCTCTTTTTCCACACGGACTTTACCCAACTCAACAAATTATACTG
>CAHIKZ030000990.1:117500-200000 GCA_903632075.3 Acanthosepion pharaonis | reverse complement strand
ACAAAAAAACAAAATCTATTAAGAGCTACAAAAGACAAGAAATTGTGGAGAACCATTATCACCTATATTCTGAAGGGACATGGCACATAAAAAAAGTTTCAAAAACTTTTGCCCATTGTGTGAAGACATATTCATTTATCAGGTTGTTGGGATAGAAAAGGCAATTATCTCCCTTCGGTCAAGATAGTCACATGGTTCATGTGACAGCTGCTTAGTGACATCACTTCATACAGTGATGAAAGTGGCCAGTCATCCATCCAGTAAGTTTACAGGAGCTAAACTGAGAGGTTGCTTTTTGAGCCGACAGCCTGGGCTGAAACTAAATCTGCACCCCACCCCCAGCACCTTACAAATCCATGGTGCCATTTCCCTTTGGAAATATATCTTCCCCAGATATAGAAAAACTTCAGCTCGCAGTCATCAATTTAGGAAAGCCCCTGTTTCCCATTTGTGGAATATGTCCTTGCCTGGGACATAGTAGATGAATCCGGCTGACTTGAATCTTGAATCCTAAACAAGGCTTCTCCAGAAGAATCTCCATATTATATGTAAGACCCTATCTTTCCATTCTCCTGCTTGATTGTGTAGATATATGATGTATTTTTTTCTGTGTGAGATAAGTGTAAATATGTATATATAGTTTTATGTATGTCTTAGTAGTATAAAATTCACAGATATAATAATGCCCATAATGAGGGAAATAAAAAGGAGAGATTAATTTATTAAGAGTTACAAAGTACAAGAAAATTGTGATGAGCCATTATCACCTACATCCTGAAGGGACACAGCACATAAAAGAAGTTTCAAATACCTTTGCCAATTGTCTGAAGAATTATTCATTTTTCAGGTGATACTTGGGCAATAGACCAAACTCATCCTAAAGGATAATATTAAGTTCTGTTTATTGTTATGATATTTAAAGAATTCAAAATATTCACTTTTTATTAAAGAACTCATAATTCTTACATGTATAATGCTTGACCAACAAAAGAAATTAGTTTTAGCTTAATAAAGAGCAAACAATTCAAATACTAAGCTCATTCTGCTTTACGTAAAACAATAATGAAGATTTGGTTTCAACACATGATGTACGAAACTACAACTTCTTGCTCATTACAAGTTGAATGCATGATTAACAATAATTAGTATTTACATTATTTACACTGAAATTAATACCCTCGTCGTCTTTGTTATTATTACAACATTTCAGCCATTTTACCCTCCACTTTTACTCAGGTAGCAGTTGATCTGGATAATGTTCAGGAAATTTCAAACTAAACATTTATTTTTAATCTACAGAGATAGGTTGTTCTCATTCCACTGTCCCTGTCAAGGCATATCTCATCTCATTCTTTTACTGCTCAGTTATTGCTCATTCTGTTTCCTCTGAGTTTAAGTCTGAAATACATGGCTCAGGGATTGGACTCACAATTATTATGACACTAGACTAGTGGATTAAAGTATTGGCTCATGAATTTGGTGGTATAGCAATTGTGAGTTCAAATGCTGATCCAGATAATGCAGACTTAGACTTGGTGGAAAAGGGGCAAGCAATAATAACTTAAGCAATATATAAGCAACTTAATTGAAAGACATCTAAAAAAGGCTGGCGGGCACAATGGTTGAAACATTGTGATAATAACAACAAAGATTAGGGTATTAATCTAAATAATAATTAAACCCATTCCAAAATTAATATACTATAAATATAAGCTACAGTTAACACATGCAGAGAAACCATTGGTAGTCACCTTACACACAACTAGCAATTTGATGCACACAGATATACACACATTTTTTCAATTGGTATTAACCTATGCAAGGCAGTAAAGCCACTAAGACATGAGGGGTTACTGGGTGTAGAAGAATTAGGAACAGAAACAATAATGAGTGGGAAGAAGAAAGAGTAATCAGATGAACAGTAGATAGCAATTGACATTACATTTAAATCTTTGCAAATTAAAGTTCGCTGGAAAGCATGGAGACAAAAGGGACTTCCACAAGCAAGAAGTGCAACAAAAGAAACTGCTAGCATAGAATTTATGATTACATCTAACCAGCTCAACTGTAAATTGATGAGATGTCAATGTCAGTCTAGTACTGTGATTAAATTAAAAAAGTCTAGGTACCATAGTAAAGAGCTCATCCAAACAATTATGATGAAAGTATTTATAGAAAAGATGCAGAGAGGCAACCTTATGATGGTGGGGAAGTGACTGAAGCCGAGCCGCCAGATCAAGACCAATAATATTGCTGATGCTTCTTTGGATCTTATTAAGGTGCTTAAGGTAAATAGCAGTGGTACTGAACCGTATGTGGTAGCAATATTCTAAGTATGGATGAATGGTAGACTTATAGATATGCAAGATATATTCTGGAGAGAAAAATTGTCTCGCACAATACAGTCAACTGACTTTCTTAACAGCTGACCTAGCAAGGGATTCAGTATAATCTTTCCATCTTAATTTCAATTGAGAATGTTAGCCTGAGAATAGTTCCCATTTCTTCTTGCTACCATCTTCAGAAATTAGACACACACAGACACCATGAGACATCCACCAAAGAAAAAAAATGTGTACTAGGATTCTGACAGATGCTCACATACTAATGTTACAAAATATCAACATGTGATATCTATATACTTTTATTATTTCAAACTATTTTTTATCTTGGTTGATATAGCTGTTATAGACATGTTTCAGCCAAGTACCCTCTAGCCATAATCAGACATCCCTCTGCCCAACCAATGCAAACAAACAGCATAGAATTTGAAATACTACATTTCCCCACATACCAAGAAAAAGTTTCTGATGAAAATAGAATTTATAAAGGTTTCCCTATTTTTACATTATTTAATCATTAGTCTCATCCTAAAAAGTGAAATTTATTCAGAAGTTTGAGTATTTTTCTTTTCACAAAGAATTTTAACCAATCATGTTTTCTGTTTATTTCAATCAATTATGATTTCAATTAATTCACATTTGACTGAAGTATTTAGCATATTAACAAGATTAGTATTTTATTAAAAACTGACACAAAGATGGGAACGATGATCTAAAGTGAAAATGTTTTTCATGAATACAAACAAAATAACAATTTCATGACTTTTAAAAATAATCAACGAACATGAAGGTCATGTTTAATTAAATAACTGCTTATTTTATAGTAAATTACAAAACAGTTGGACAGTAAATATAATTTGAACCTGTAGGGAATTGTTTATTGTCATTATCCTCTTTCAATCAGGCTCCAATTTCTGAGAACCTTAAATATCTAAGCTTTTGTTAGAATACATTGTTCCATGTGGAAGATGTTGAATCAAGCATAAATAAAGTCATAATGATGCAAATGAAGAATCTGATGCTGTCTACACAACTGATGTTGTTGCCATGGTAATTGGCTTGGTTCCAAGTTCTGATCAGTCTACCAAACTGATCATACGCTTTGCTGATTTTGAATGTTGACTATCAAGCATTTACATCTCTTCTTTTTTTCTGAGACAGTCAATGACAATATTCAGAGGGAAGATGTACAAAATTTTAGCAAATCCAAATGAGGGAATTTTTAAAAGACAAACTTATTCTCAGAAATTACAATTTTCAACAGAAATTTCATTTGAGAAAACAATTTTAAATTTAATATTTCCCTCAAGGTAAAATTTGGAGAATCAAGGAGGCTTCATTATTCAGAGTTGTTCTTCTCCTAGATCAAAGGCTATGGGACCCAGTATGTCCTGCTATTTACCCATAGCTGGGAGAAGAAATGGATTTATACCATACCCAAGGGTAGTTGCATGTAAGTAAATGTAATCAAGTGGACTGGAATTCAAACTTGGCTCTCTGATTCCTTAATCTGAACCAGTATCCATTACTCCACTGTGCCTCCATACATATATCACACCTACACACACACAGACACACACATGTGTGTATGTGTGTGTGCATATATAAATAAATATGCTTTGTAAAGAGTAGCTGTATTTACTTATTCCAGGGTGGGTTGAAAGGTCATATTACGAATTATATGTGAGGAAATTGAATGGAACATAAATGTTAGTGACAACTGGAGGAGTTGATTTGTACCTTGTAGCATAACAAACTAAGAACAAGACTACTCTCACTGGGCATGGGAAAGTACATAATATCATCCATGAAAACATGAAACAAACAAATGTCCAAAATTAATTTATTTTTCAGCAGTGTAATAAAACTTTTAAAAGCCTTTTTTGCTCTAAGATTCATTGTAGAGCCTGTGTGAGTGCTGGAGATGCATAGTTATAGTGCAGAGATATTTATATTTATAATCAAGTGGACAGCTGCCATTTTCATTTTCAAATTTCTTATCATTATGCATAATCACAGATATACTTACATAAAACTTATTTACATACTCATAAGAGTATACAGAATTTATTTATATAAAAGTTTCTAAATGTCTGAAACTTAATTTCTTATTCGTATATAAATAAACACATACATTTAAAAATATAGACATGCAAAATTACTTTGCATTCTTATAGGATATCTGCTTTTTCCAACTCATATCTCATCAAATCATGTCTTTTGATGCCATCATATAGAGACAAGCAGTTTAGATGACACTCACTCTTACTGAATAGAGAGAATAAAATCCTTTTCTGGCAGATCTACAAGCATTTAACAATAGAATGTTGAATATTATTCCCAAGTCAGCTTTGGTATCATTATGTGAGAATCTAAGTTTTTCACAAGGGATTCTAAGTCGTATGTGAAACAAATGAGAACATACAAATAAGGGGAAAAGAAAAGAAGTATCTCTTTGGAATAGAAGGAAAAAAAAAAGTAAATATATACAAGTATAAAAGAATGTTCAATAATTTGTAATTGACATATTGCGGAATAGAGAAAAACTGACAAAAACAAAATTAATGCAATTTATACGTTTCATTCTGTCTTTGGTATTGCAAAAGATATCAGTTTTGCTTCAACTTTTTAAGTTTTAGCAGATTTTATTTTTTTGTTTTTTTTAGCTGAAAGAAATTCAGCAAACAAATCTTATTTGCAGATGCAGATTTGGACTCAGATGATTAAGAAAGAAATCCAACACATTTTTGAATTAAATAAATTCAGTGGAAGAGAAGAAAAAATAAATTCATTTGCAAAAAAGTCAATGGGTTCAGTATTGAAATGACAAACATTACTGGGAGTTGACCTGATATTAAATGCATGATGATGCTAACAGATAAAGGTATGATGAAAGTCATTAATTTTATATCAAAGTCATTAATTTTATATCAATAGTAAAATAAATAATACTAAACTAGTAGTACCCATAAAAATTTTGTGGTTTGAATTTTCTGTTTCAGAATATTTAATGACTAAATAAGCTAACAACGAGTTCTACAGGTACAAAATACCTGTGGAAATTTCACCCTTGCATCGTTAAATATTTGAGATTAACAGCTTTAACCAAATATTGCAATAACAAACATAGGTATGAATGCAATCTTTTCATTTGTACCCTCTTAATTCTTTAGAATTAAGAGGGGTACAAATGAAAAGATTTAAAACTGATAAGTTTTCCATTTCACTGAAGCAGTTGTTAAACACAAGATAGTATTATCTCCTCCTCTATCTTCCCTTACTTTGCTTCTATTTTCTTTTCTTTTTCTAACTAAAATCAAACAGCATCTCTTTTATGTCTTTTCTTTCCATTATTTATAAGGTATTGGCAAGGTATAATGTATGTACTAACCAAAGAATAAAGGAACAAGCAAAATTACAATATAAGAATTCAGAAAGTAGAGTTATTGAACAGTTCTAGAAATATTAAGTATATCCAAAATTAATAAGTTTTAATGCAGAAATATTTTCATTTTTTGATATTGAAGTAATATAAGTAAAGGTAGATGAAAATCCAACAAAGCGCTAAAGATATGTGACAATTTGCAAACCACATGTTTTGACATGTTTCACCAACGAACCTCTTCTATCTTTTCTTTCTTTTGTTCTGCAGACTGAAATTGTGATATAGGAATAAAGTGTCACTGCCAACACTTGAGTTTGAACATAGATCACCAGTGAGCAAACACAGCCGATCCCATTATTGAATTAAGTAGACCATGTGACCATAGAGAAAACACATATATAGGAAGTTGCGTGACATATAAATGATTTCTACTCTATCCTCTATTACTATACAGATCACTATTCTCTACTCTATCCACTATATGGATTACTGTTTGAGCAAGTATTATCGAGCAAGTGATATTCAAAGGCATCTGCCACCAGTATTGTTCAACAGCATTACTACAGTTGTAATCTGCGATTACAAAGTATCTACTAAAAAAAGAATTATGAAAGTGACAACAAGTATTCATTGGCATTACAAAAGTGGCAACAAGGGTTCGTTGACATCACAAAAGAAATCAAACAATATCTCTGATATGTCTTTTCTGTCTTTCCACATGATCAAATTGGAATATATCATCATGTGCTTTTGGCAGGCTGTAACATACCTGCTGAGGATCAAGATTAATTATAATATGATAATTATTTCAATATTTATATATTTACATTTTCTTCCTTGATTTTATCTTTAGTAAATTTCAGTCAGCCAGTTAAGTGCCATACACAATACATGCTTGGACGATCATGTATCTTGCAATTCATGACTGATCAGGCAGGAGATCTTCCCACAGTAGGTTGCCAGTTCTTTCTCAAGTAGACTGATTGCCAACCAAGGCTATACATCCCAGTCTTTTCTGCTGTTCAACACATAGCTGGAGGACAAAAGATGGATACATACCTTTCCCAAGAGTTTTTGCACATAAGTGAATGTAATGAACTTTACTAGAATTTGAAACCGGCTCTCCGATTTCTCATTCTCAGCTGATATTCATTAAACCACATTTCACATTCAAAATTTACTGAATTGAAATAAATAACTTGATTTTAGCTCCTTTTGCATCAGTCAAGACATTAAATATTTTAAAGATCTAGTTGAGCTGATATTCGACATTATTAATAATGGCTGGCTGTTTATAACCAAGTATATCCATCTGTTAAGGTGACTAACCAATCCCTGTAGCAGATGCCTTGTTCAACACCCACATAGCCCACCTGTTGTTTATACTGCAACTATGCTGAGCAAACCTTAGTTACAGTTTCTGGGAGAGAACCCAACATCTGTCATGATCAGCAGTTTGAACAAACACTTCATCATGAGGATTTGTGACTTCATGTTAGTACAAACATCAACAAATAATTCGAGCAAGTTATTTTCATTCACAAGACTTGAGTCAACCTGTGGAAGGGTTTTCAGGTGCTTTCCAAAGGTACCACAGGCTGGGATTACCTCCCTAGGTTAATACTATTAAGAAGTCATTTTCCTGAAAAATCAAATTAGTTGTGATTTCAACCCAGGTCTCATGGTTACAAAGCCAATGTTATAACCACTCAGCTAAGTAGCCATTTTATTATTCATCATATTTGTTGAATAAGAGAAGTCACATTAATAGTTAGTTTTTTAATACAATGTTATTTCAGGACATAAGCTATATTAACTCTCCCCACATTTTCTTAATTATCTGTGAATTGCCAGAGTTTCTTCAAAAAGATAGTTGCCACTCAAAGCTAGTGGGCTTAGTTTACTCTGCTATAAATAGAGAGGGAAGAGACAGATTCATGCCCTTCTTAAGAGTATTAATGTGAAAGTAAATGCAATATGCTGGAATATGAACTCAGCTCACCAATTCCATTTTCCATCTGTTACATTACCCTCACCGGTCAGATTAAAGGTACATAAATGGCTTCTTGACTGTGCAATTCCATGTGTGCAATGTATGTATATGGGGTAAAAAAAATTAGTAGACTGTCATAAAACACACTGAGCTGAAATCCTTATTCGACAATGCATAAATGAGGATTTATATTTACTTCCAAAAATTGGCCAGGCACCAAATTAAAAACTGTTAATACAGTGAAACTTCAGTAGATGAATTGATTAAAACAATATTTCCATTGTAGTTAGATTACAACTATCAATGAGATATTAGTGATTTTATAGATTTTATTTGTTGGTATCTATTAATTGAATGTAAATATGAATGCTTTTGCCAATAAAAAAAAGCAACAAAAATAATCTAATTGCCATGAAATAATTGTATTTTCAAGTTTCTTAACCAAATAAGACATTTTTGAGCAGGAGCTGAGTGTACAAGCATAATCAAACACGTGACTGATTTTAAAACAGGGATAGGCTTTCAAAGGTTTAATGCACAAAGGAAGCCACATTGTTTGTTCTAGAGTTAAAAACCAGAAAGGAACTTGAATTGCAAACAGATGGCAAATACAATACATTTGCTTGAAGTCATGCATAAACATACTCCACCATCTTTATAAGAGACTGTCAGTTGAAGGCGCTGACCACAAAAAGGAAGTATACCACAAAGAACTTGATTTATTAAATGAACAGAGAGCAGTTTCTGATATATCCCCAACCGCACTGCACTTAATAAGAATGTCATTGGTAGAGAGTACAGCAAAACTGTTTCAGTCTGAGATTTTATGATTGCATTATCTGTTACGAGTAAATCAAAATCAGCACCTCCCACTGGAGAGGAGCATGGAGGATGTTGATTAACGAAGATAAATGGTTGAGAATAAAACTGAAAATGTTGATAAAAGTAAAACAAACATTGTTATACAAAGAAAATATGATGAGGTATTAAAATTGTTGACTAAGTAACGATATGTTTGAACAGGTTTTAGTTTATAGTCCTTGATATTGACTGATATTGATATTGTACAAAATAGGTTTTTATAGCTAAAACAAATGTTGATTCTATCTATCTATCTCAGTCTATTCATCTTTTTCTTCATATTTAAGTCTGTTCATATTTATCTTGTGGGTCTCTCCCATTGATTTTGATGCATGAAGGCACAACTTTTGAATTTAGAATTGAACCATTAGATTAACCATACAGATAATGTGTACAGCTTAAGTTAGTTGATCTGATATGTCAACTCTTATTGGGTTATTTAATATCAAATTTTGTATGGAACACCCAGTAAGGATCAAACAGTACTCAATATTAAGGGTCAATCAGGTTAGCCTTGCTAAACATTAACCCATTAAATATACGGTGGACTCTCGTGCCAATTTCCAATGAGGGTTCAAATGTTCAATTGAGAACTGTACTGCTACACTACTCATAGAGATGATATAATTATAGTGGTGAAGGCTTGTGTAGAATCAGTCACATTTTTTAGAAGAACAGATAACAGTGTAACCACAATATATTCAAACAACCATCTTCAGGTTTGAATTGAAAGTTTTTCTTCTCTGAGATGAGTTTCCACCCAAGGCAAGAGAACAAAAACTATTGGGACTGATGCTATGAAAAGAAAACTACAACACATATCACTTCCATGTTTAATCTCCTTTGAAGTCGTCTCCTTTTGAAGCCACACACTTTATCCAGCATCGTTTTCATTGATGGAAGAATTCCTGGAACTCCCCTTTTGGGATAGTAAGCAGCTGTCTTGTTATATTCTCTTGGGTTGTCTTGTTATTGTGTTCTTTTTGAGTAGGATTTGATTTTTGAAGAGGAAAAGTTACAAGGGGCAAGATCTGCTGGATATGGTGGTTGGCAGACATGTTGTTGACCAGAAACTGCTAAACAAGCTATGGTCACTGATGAAACCTCTGTGGTGAGACTACCACACTCTACACACTTTCTTTCCAAGCACTGCTGTAAGCAATTGAAGTGAATGAGAATGTTATAACTTAGTGTGTATACAGAACAGAGTTCAAAGTCAATATGTGCCAAAAGATTTCACTCTGGATACTATAGATCCTTTACCATAATAACAGTCCCAATACTTTTTGATCAGACCTCACACACACACACACACACACACACACACACACATATATATATATATTATGAAATGGACAAAATCCAACAATTATTTTAAGACATTTTTATATTTATACATTCTTTTTATAGATACAAATATTTAAGTAAATGCTCTGTTTTTTTATAATAAACAGCATTTATAACATTCAACCAGTAAATGTTATAAATACTGTTTGTTTTAAAAAAAACAGAGCATTATAAACATAAAAATGTCTTAAAATAAAAATGTCTTAAAATAATTGTCGAATTTTGTCCATTTCATAATGTATCACGTCATTTGTTTACATTTGGATACGCTTTGAGCAGATATGAATGTACAGATTCATGGAAGATTGAAGTTTAAAGGCAGAAAATTCAACCTTGCTAATCGAACGATCCTCTGTGGCTTGATCAGTTAAGAGCACATCAGGCTAAATGACAGTTCTGTATAGGATAGTTTCGACTCCTGTCAGAGGATGAATATTTTCTATGAAAATTTCTCGGACATTCAGGCCGGTAAATGTTATAAATACTGTTTATTATAAAAAAAAGACCATTTACTTAAATATTTGCATCTATAAAAAGAATGTAGAAACATAAAAATGTCTTAAAATATATATATATATATATATATATATATATATATATATATATATATATATATATATACATACACACACACACACAACTGATGTAAAATCATTCATGAATATGTCTATGTGGACATGCAATGTTTCAAACATTAAAATCCATTTTCAATATAATAATGGTAATATTAGCCATTTCCCTATAAAGAAACATTCAGCATTCATTGCCAGTACTAATTTCAGTTGAAATTTATAAAATCTTTCTCTTAAAGCAATCCATTTCTCTATTATTTTAAACTTAAAGGAAATATTTTTTTTCAAATCAGATTAATTATACTTTAAATCAGTTAATATTCCTTAAATAAAGTTTCAGAAAAGTACATTTTATTTTTAGAAAATTTTTAAAACCAAGAATTAACTTTTGTTTACAAATGTATCAAAAATGGATGATTTTCTGAAAGAAACCAAAATGTTGAGATTCCAATCAATACAATTTCTATTTGAAATACACCAGAGTATTTTGCTTACTGGAAATAGTAAATTTAATCACTTAGCTTTCAATTAAAGCTAAAAAGAAAGCTTCAAGAATGCTTTTTCATTTTTTTAAATTAATTTTAAATATTAGGTATGGAAAATTTAGTGGAGATACCTATGCTAATGTTTTACCATTATATGGGAGGTATTTCTGCCGCACCCTCTAATACAGGCTATTAGATAAATACAGTATATATATTAAATATGCCAATATATGGTATATAAATATCTACATATTGCTATTACTTATTGGTCTATTAATCCTACTTTAAATGAATTTTCTAATTAATGTTCCATAAAATCATTTGAACTTCACAATGCATTTACACTTGTTATCGGTAAATCTTTCTATGATAGAAAAAATAAAGCCAATGGGATTTTAATTATTTTGTTATCAAAACAAATGCCTGTTATAGATTCTTTTTAAATTATCAATATATATTCTCTTGGCAGTTTGATAAAACCATCAACTCTTTCTTTTTCACTCACTTTTTTTCCGTCAATCCTCTATGCATGTATGTTTACATTTCTTTCTCTTACTATCACTCAAACAATTGTTCCCCTTCTTTTTGTTTTCTCTAAAACAGTTTCTTTCCATCTTTTCGAAATCTCCTTGTTTCCGATTATCTCATCTTTCAGCCATTGTTGCTTTTATTTTTTAATCTCTATTTTCTTCTATAATTTCCTTTCCTCTGTTTTTCCATTTATTTCTCCCTACAGTTTTCCAACTTCCACTCTCCTCCTGCTCCTCCTTTTATTTCTAATGGTATCAATTAACTCTCTTTTCAATTTCTACTCCACTTTTCTCTTACTATTTTTGTCATATCTTTCTTTCCTCTTTTTTTGTCACATCTCCCTTCCTCTCTCTTTATCACTTTGCTCTTTCTTTTTCTTCTATCCTCCTCCTCTTATTCTTAATGCTATCAATTAACTTTCTCCTCTTTTTAATTTCTGCTATTTCTCTTAAGTTTTTGTTACCTCTCTTTCTCTTTTTCTTCTCCCCTCTTTCTTTTATTCTGAATGCTGTTAGTTAATTTTCTCCTCTTTTTAACCTCTACTCCTATTTTCTCTTATTTATCACCTCTTACTTCTTTTTTTTCACTTTTATCTTTCCCTTTGTTCTTTTTGTCATTTCCTTTTTTCTCTTTCTACTCTCCTCCTCCTTTTACTTCTAATCCTAACAATTAACTTTCTCATCTTTTTACTTTCTACTCCTCTTTTCTTTTTACCTTTTTGTTACCCTCTCTTATTATGCATAATACCACTTTCCCCACCCTCCACTTCTTTTCTTTCTTCTGCATTAATCTTTCATCGCTCCATCAACCAATTTTTCTTTATTCTAAGCATGATGTTTCTTTTCCCTCTCCCTCTGCTTTCCATCTATTTAAATTCTAAATTTTTAGCACTCATTCCCATCTTCTTCTCCCTTAGGACCCCACTTTCCTTTTTCTTTTATTCCACCCCCTCCTGTTACTCCTTCCTGTCTTTTTCCTCTGACACGCAACACACAAAGTCCTTAACACAGAAGACCATCCATCTATAAACATCAGTCAGATATAAGAGCAGATACTTATTCCTGATTTCTTTGCTAAGAGAACCAGAATTAACTCCAAATCAATATAAGCCAACTCTCCATGCTATTGATTACATAAGCAGAAGCATCAGGTAACGATCCAACTGCGCACTCCCACAACAACCACAGTTAAAACAACAACAAATACAAATTCCAGGTTAATCCCAGACACATGCCACTAAGCACCATCCAATGTCCAATGGTTACAAAGGTTTAGATCAGACTGTAAAGTTGTGAAGGTTAACGAGCCAAGAGAGTAAAGTAAAAAGACTTGCCTAACCAATTCATGTGAACAGGACTCAGTTGTTCTTTCTTACATATACTGCAGCCAAGTGGCATTTTAGGTAGGAAGGATTAGAGTGACAAAGCCATCAGGCACAAAGAGATAATCCAAACTAATAATAAGCATAAGATTAAGCAGGATTTTAACTCAGTTCCACTTCCTCTCTCTCTTCTTCTTCTTCCTTCTCTCTCTTTGGCAGAATCCATTACCAAAGAGGTTAAACAGCACAATATGTTATTTGCAAATATAATGTGAGAAGGAAGACCAAACAGAGAATTAAAATGCTGGACTGCACCAAGAATAGGAGAAGAGGAGGAGAAAGAAGCTGTTAGCATTTTCAAAAGAATAATATCGAAGACAAAAGCCACAATTTCAAATTTATTAGATTAGATGTTAAATAAGGATGCATCTCTTTTAATACTTCCATTCTGTTTACATTTGGCATGAATGTTCAGATGAAACATGGCAATTAAAGATGAAGAACAATCACTGGAATTGGTTGAAAATCCAAGCTCAGATTTTCCATAAAAACATTGAAGATGTAGTTATTTATTTATTTAAAAAAAACAACAAATATTTCACCCCAAGCAAAGTGATACAGCCACTAAAAGACAAGGGATTATTGTGTGTGAAATAATCTTAGAAAAAACATTATCAAGGAGAGAGGACAATAAAAGAACAGAAATTATGGCATTTCCAAAAAAACGTCCAACACAAAAGATGTTAATTGCACCAGACTGATTTGAAACAATTGACATTGAAATGTAAAAGAAGTCATTTAAACTCATTGCAGCCAAATTACAAGAAATAAATTAATTAATCTAAGAAAGAGTACTTTCTAGATATGCTTAATTCCAAATATCTTAACAAAAAATAATATTTACAACTGTGGTCTACCCCTAAAACTACTTGACTATAAATGAAATGGTCAAACCTCACTTATGGGCAGTAGTCAATTTGTATAGAATAAAGTTTCATTAAAAGCTTAAACATTCATCTATTTTTCTTTAAAACTACAATAGGAAATTATTAAAACATTGGTAAGTGTTACTTATCTGCAGTTCATGGTGTTTTATTCCATAATTGTGCTTAACCAAAGTGGTCAAAATTGAAATGCTTACCTACAAAAAAAGAAAAAAATAATTAGAATTCTATAAAGGAATATTCATAGTAAAAACTGAAAAATACTTAAAAGTCTCATGTAATAATTCATTATTAATATTTAATTCTTTTGTTTGATTCAAATTATACATAGAACTTTTTTTTTTTAGAGAAATCTAATTTAAAGTAATTCAAACTGTCTTTAAGAAATCACTTTCTGCTTTTATTGATAAAGGCATTCAAGCTTAAAGGCATCAATCAAATCATATATTTTTAAAGACTTAATTCAAATATTATAAGTCTAAATGGATCATTGAAACATTTTGAATTTAAAAACATCATTCAAATGTTATCAGTTTAATGGTACCATTCAAACATTATACATTTAATGGTATCATTTAAACATTGTATGTTTTATGGTATCTGTTGTAACTGGGAACTAAAAAATGCAAGCACCATTTCAGTTTTTGTTCAGACAAGAAAATACCTTTTCAACCATATTGTTATTGTGAATAATACATTGAGTCAATTGCTTCGTCCACTGCAAGGAAAGTTGGCTCCCTGTGCCACGCCAGGAAATTTCTCTCCCTGGAATCGATCCTCCAGATCTACAAATCAATAATTCACCCTTGCATGGAGTATTGCTGCCATATATGATCTGGAGCACCGTTTGTTTGCCTCAGGGTTCTTGATAGGCTTCAGAGGCGGATATGCAATATAATTGGCTCTGATCTGGCATCTCGTCTACATACACTTTCTCACAAATGTGCCGTCACCTCTCTCTGTCTGTTTTACAAATACTTTCATGGCAATTGCTCCGAAGAGCTGCATTCACTGGTTCCCAGACTTCATGAGTTCAAGTGCCCGACGAGGCTGGCATCTCGCTCTCACCCCCTCACTGTTGAAACTCCTAAATGTAGCCGTCTCTTCTACTCCAATAGCTTCATGTCTCGCACCTCTTGCCTGTGGAACTCCCTTCCCTATTCCAGATTCCCTGAGAGCTATAATCTCCAGCTCTTCAAATGTAATGTCAATCGACATCTCCAGTTGCCTTGATCTATCCACTACCCTTCTCCTCGTCCTTTCTTCTATCACTCCTATCTGATCTTGTTCCAAATTTTCTGTAACCCCTTGCATCCTAGTGGCTTCCCGCCTTGCTTGGGGTGAAACGCTTAAAAAAAATAAAAATATTGTCTTTAAGAAATCACTTAAGAATATATTGCTTCTGCTTAGAGAGAAATCAGCAGACTAAACTACTTTGTCATTATTATTATGGATTCCCTTACTAAGTGGTGACAGTATCATTCAAACATTATAAGTTTTATGGTATCATTCAAACATTGTAGGTTTAATGATATTATTCAAACATTGCAAGTTTAATGGTATCATTTAAATGTTGTTTCTGGGTAAATCATTTTGATTAATATTGGAAAGTCAGATGCTGTGCAAAGTACAATATAACAAAAATATACATTTCTTTATAAAAATCCAAATACAATGTTAATTTTGCATTTGTATCCCTGTATCTATGGATAACAATTTGCAAAAGTTCAAACTTCATGAATTTTTATCAGGATTTTAATTCAATTTAATGGGTGAGTCAAAAGTCATGTAACATATTCATAGACATAAAGAAAACAATGAAAAACATATTCTGAAAACAATTAAAAGATTCTGATTGAATTCCTGTGAAAGTGTTTAACTATTTAGAAAATGGCAGAATAAAGAAAAAATTAAATATTTGGAAGAATAATTTTATATTTAATTTGAATAATTATGTGAGTAATATAGTCATATTCCAGGCTGACATAAATAGATATATGGGAACATATTGATAGATATAAGTGAAATGATTTTTAATCATTTCACCACCAAGCAAGGCAGTGGAGCCACTAAGATGCAAGGGGTTACTGCATGTGAAAGAATATGAGAAAAAGGAAAACATTATTAAGGAGAGAAAACAATAAAAGAACAGGAATCAAGAAGATAACAATTGACATTGCATTTAAATTTTTGAAGATTAAATTTGACTGGAACTCAAGAAGCTAGATGAGTGTTCCACAAGCAAGCAAAAACTTTTAGCATAGAACTTATGGTTATATCTTATCATTTCAACTATAAAATAATGAGACTTTTCTGCCAATCTAGTACTGTAATTAAATTCATAGTCAAGGTTCCAAAGAGGAAAGCTTATCAGAACAAGTACCATGAAAATAATTATAGAAAATGCACAGGAAAGCTATGTAAAGGGAAAGTGACTGAAGCTGAGATGCCGGGTCAAGACAAATAACATTTCAGATTCTTCTTTGTATTTTCTCAAGAATCTCTAAATACATAGCAGAATCACTACACCAGATATGGCAGCAATATTCAATGCATGGATGAATGGTAGATACTTAAGCAGATATATATATATATATATATATATATATATATATATATATATATATATATATATACACACAAACACCCACATATATATACACAATGGCCTGGGGGTAAGATATCTGACTGATGTCAAATCAGTTGGGTTTTGACCCCGGCTTAAAGCAATTGGACATTTAGCCACACTGAGAAGCTGTGATACAGCAAAACAGTCTGTCTGTGGATGACGATATATACTCCCGCAAATCTGGTTGAGCTTTTGAGGGAAAGGGGGTTTTAAAAACAGCACATCCTACTGCTATTAAATATTACTCTTCAAGTACAAATTGAGTTCTCTGAGCTGCTGGCATATTTAGTACAGGAAAAATGTTAAAATTCCCTTCCTTTCCGCTGATATCTGATTGATGTCAAATCAGTTGGGCTTTGATCCTGGCTTGAAGCAATCGGACATCTAGCCACACTAAGCAAAACAGTCTGTGGATGATTATATATATATATATATATATATATATATATATATTCAGTCAGACAGAAACAGACAGACAGACTGAGAGAGATATCTGTGAAAATATCGAGACAGAAACAGACTCAGACATATGTGAACATACTGAGACAGAGACTGGTATAGATATATATAAACATATTTAGACAGGTAGACACAGACTGGTTCAAATATATTTGAACATATTGAGATAGATAGATAGATAGATAGATAGATAGATAGATAGATAGATAGATAGATAGATAGATAGATAGATAGATAGAGGCAGACTGATATAGATCTACATGAACATATACAGATATAGACAGAACCAAAATGAGTTAGATATATGTAAACAATTACAGAGAGATATAGACAGAGATATGTGAACATATAGAAACAAAGTCATCTTAATGTAACTCTTGATAGATAAATTTTGTAAATATTTATAAAAAAAATTAAAACCAAATATTATGAAATCTGTTATGAGGTAAATGCAAATATAGCATAGAAATAAAAATAGCAGAAATAACATGAAGAAAAAGAAATAGATTAATAAACTACTGCAAATAAATCATAAAATAAAACTGACTTTGAATTTTTGATTCAGTCAGCAAAATTGCATAAAATGTATATTATTGCAAAATTAAAGATTTGAAAATTTTATTTTTTGCAAAATAGCAAACAATACTAAATGAAAATATTTTCTGATAATTAAAATTGATAATGTTGGTGAAAACAGTATAAAGCATTAAAAAGTTAATATCTATTTTGAATTATTTTATTTACAAGTTTTACTTTCGGAGAAGCAATATGTTAATTGAAAGAGATTTCCCTTTGTAGTCTGGTTTTTGCATTTGATGAAAGTTGTTTAGAAACGAAAAAAAATAAGGGGAGGAAGAAATGTAAAAAAGAAAATAAATAGAAATTAAAATAAAAAAGAATGATTAGAAAGGAAGAAAAATCAGGAAGATGTTAAAAAAAGAAATACAAAAGACAAAGAAAAAAGATGAGAAAGTAAAAATGAAAGGAAAATAAAAATTGAAAGAGAGTGATGAAAAACTGATGACAGAAATAAAATACGGTAGTAGGATTTAAAGAAAGCTGAAAAAATAGGAAGGAAGAAGAACAGAAGAAAACTAAAAAAAATGTAAAATGAAATCAAAACACAAAACTCTTCATTAACATAAGTAATAAAATAAAAACACAAGAAAAAAAATAAAAAGTGAAGGTGTTAATAAGAGTAAACACAAGATGGCTGCCAAAAAATGAAAAATACAGGCTGAAAGGAAAGAGGAAATAAGTTGTAAGAATGTCATTATCGACAAAAATGTTCCTGTCACTTCCATTCCAATTTACTAATTTCCTATTTAACCTTTTCAATCAAGTGAAAAGGTACTGGAGGATTGCAGCAGGTATTAACAGGGAATAAATCTTCTACAGAAGATATTTATTAACTTGAAGAATTTACCCAATAAGCAGTTGCTTACAGCTGCTGCCATAGCACAAGGAGGCAATCAGGCTCCAAGAAAATTAATCAGTCATATCCAACATAATTCGCTCTTTTCAACAAGAAATAATTGATTCAGGTCTTAAGGCTTTTGCACAATTGCTGCGGTGCCATAAAAGCGCATCAAATAAGATGACTGGCTGAAGAACTGTACTGGGAAAGGCTTACAGCTGTCACTGAAATGGTCAATAATGTGTCCATCTTTTGACTATGGGGCATTTGGATGAAGTTCATCATTTAAACTGTTGTTTTCTTTCTTGACATCACACTTTCTGAGAAAAACACACACACGTGCTATATAACAATTTTTCTCTCCAGAATCTATTATACATAACTCTAAGTCTACCATCTCTCCAGACCTAGAATATGCTGCCACATATGGTCTGGTGCCTCTGCTATTTATCTTAAGCTCCTTGATAAAATCCAAAGAAGAATCAGCAATATTATCAGTCCTGATCTGGTAGCTCAGTTTCAGTCATTTTCCCACTACCGTAAGGTTACTTCCCTGTGTTTTTTCAATAAAGACTTTCATGGTAATTGTTCGGTGAGCTCTTTGCTATGGTACCTAGACTTTGTGAATTTAAGCTCAGTACTAGACAGGCATCATGATCTCATCAATTTACAGTTGAGCTGGCTAGATGTAGCCATAATTTTTATGTTAACATTTTCTTTTCTCACACTTCTCGCATGTGGAATGCAGTATATTTTACTTCTTAAAAACAAATAGACATTTTATGCCTGTTAAATGTATTGATCATTTTTTCTAGTATGCAAATAATGTTTTGCAAATGTGGCTGTCATTGATGTATAAAAAAAAGCTAAAATTCAATATGGGTTCAAGCTTCATAAGTCATTGTCAGGCATATGAGGAAAAAAAGAAAATCAAATGTATTTTAAGTAGTACATTGTTTTAAGTGCCATTTTTATAAGTGTAAAGATTAGTGATTGCACACTTTATGGAATACAATATTGACAAGATCAGTTAGCTTATTTTCACTGGTAGATATTTGCTACATTATAATTAACAAAATTTAAAATTAGAACTTTATACTATCTATCTATATATAAAATGGAAAATAAAATCAAAATGCATCAGCATGTCGCAAAAAAAATTCTAGTTAACTAAAATTCTGCAATACTCACAAATATTTTAAATTTTATTTATTTGTAGGCATCAATATTGCTTTTATGCTGTGAAAATGCAGTATCAAGTGCCATGATAAATTTTATTTCTAATTTTATAAATTGTTTTTACATTTCAGCAAAGTAGAAGAATAATCCATGCAGTATTAAAACATTATTGCTCACAGTTTAATCTGCTATTAATTATAGGTATATAAAAAAGCCGGTATTAATTACAGGTTTACAAAATACAGTACTGATTATAAAACTTTTAAATAAAAACCTGGTATTAATTAAAGATTTCCAAAAAACAAATTAATGTTATTAATTATAAAAATAAAAGAATCCAGTATTAGTTATAGATTTATAAAAAAATCCAGTATTAATTATGGATTTCTAAAACATTCATTATTAATAATACATTTATAAAACAAATCCAGGGATAAATTAGTGGAATTTCTATTTTATCAGCCTAGTGGTAACTATTTATCGCAATACCAAGAACTGCTCTACCCTTAATGCTTGTGAATTTATACAGCCTATTCCTTAACTATACTAATTAGGCAGCCATTTCCATATCATTACATCAAGTATTAATAATAATTTTCTAAACTAAAATCCTGTATTAATTATGAGTTTATAAATATCCAATATTAATTATAATTTTCTATTAATGCCTACTATCCCATTCTGGTAACCAGTGAAAAGTGGATACTTTATAATGTGGAATGCAAGAGATTTCAGTTAAGCACTTAATAGCTATCTTTTATAAGACTACTTTATTGGAAGCATAACAATTTTTAAAATCTAAATCAAAACAAAAATGCCCTTGTTGATAATTCTAAATATTTCACAATCTCTATGTGAAATTTTGCACAGAAACAGAAAGGTGTAGATTTCAGACTATGCTTCGGAAAGCTTCCCACATATGGTTAGAGATTTATTCATCATATAATCATTCCCAGCCAACAGTCAACAAAATGAATAGAGGCTCCAACAGGAACGTATGCTCAGAACATAGACACCCATTCTTGGCCTAACCGAATGCTCAAGTGAAATTCCAGGGAAGTTCCATGTTTTGGGTAGATTTAGTCTATACATCCAGGTGCAAAGCACTTATCAAATGCCACAAAGCTCTCTTGAACAAAACTTAGTGCCAAATATGTTGCAAATCTAGACAAAGTGGTAGTAAGTGGGTAAGATGGAAGCTTGGAAGAGATGAGGGTAAAGAATAGGATCAGTACAGACAGACTCTATTCAAGAATTCTGATTCAAAATTTCCAAGAATCTAAGCTATATTTAGTATTTGTCTTTTCCTTCATAACTGACAATATATATAACATCCTTTAATTGTAATTATTTCTTCAAATAATTATGAAAATGATTGTGCATTTGTTCATTTCCTCTTATAATAGGAATATACCAAAATAATTAGAAACAGAATAAGTTACAGGGAAGGATGGATTCATGCCTTTCCCAAAAAAGAGTACCCACATATATATATAAAGTGCACTGAATTAATATCACAATGAATTATGACATTTTTAATAAAAAAAATTATGAAAAAATTAATATTTTACACAATATTTAAATTTCCTAATGTAGTCACACATGCATACAGTATGTATGTATGTATGTATGTATGTATGTATGTATGTCATTTATTCATTCACCAAAGTCACCCTTTCAAGTGTCAAAAGTGACATTCCAGTGTCCTTTTTAATCTGGTTTTCCCATTTTTGGTGGTCTTCCCAGTAGCAATGCAAAAAGGTGGGGCAGAGGGTGTGAAGTCCCAGGTTTCCATACTGAGAGGTCATCCAATCAAAGAGTGAAATAAAAAATTAAGCTTATGCTAAATTTGAAGTGTTTATTTCATGTTTCATCTGTTTTTACATATTCAAAATGTCTTCCTTTCTTACATTTCTCAGTACTAGGCCCTATAGCCACCCCCTACTTCAAACTTAGGGGCATACAATCCAAATGACTTCCTTTCTCACATTTATCAGTACTAGGCCCTATAGACCCTACCCCTACTTGAATCTTAGAGGCATACAATCAAGAAGTTGGACACAGGAATCACCAAACCTTTGCATGTCACTGGGTCTGCCACCTGGTCTTTTTCCAGAGAATTTGTCTTAATACGTCTATGCACAAATCTTCATTCTCCTCTTATTATTACATGGCCAAACCAGTTTAGCCTCCTCCTTCTAATCAAGATAATTATGGCAGTCTTTGCATGTAGCTTTTTCTTGATGGCAGCCATTTTATTCTGTCTCTAGTAATTTTTCCCAGCCATGGCTCTGAGGCAGTTGTTTTCAAAGACTGAAAGCATTTGTATATCTTCTTTTCTCAGTGTCCAGGTTTTACTGGCATAAATTGCTATGGAGAAGATTGGAGGATAGTAGAGACTGGTTTTGATGTTGCATGAAATATCATTTCTCTCCAAGACATTTTCATTCAGTGTTTCTGCTGAGGAAAGTTCTATTCTTTGCTTTGTATCATCAGTTGCAACTAGGATAACTGATTCTAGAAATAAACATTTTTCAATATTTTCAATAGCTTCACCATCTATCATGATGTTATTATTTTCTTTAGTCGTTATTTTGCATTTGGCCGAGTTTACTTCAAACCCTATTTCTTGTAAGTATTTTCCAGTTCTTTTGTAGACAGTTTCAGTTGGGTAAATATTTGTGCAATTAGTCTATGTTATTTCAAATAACTGAAACAGAAAAGCCTGGGAACATATGGTTGCAATATTTTATTCATCAGAGATTAATGAAAATTTACTAACCACATCTATATATGAGCATATTCACTAAGAAAAGATCAGAGTTAAAGTTGCTTTTAAAACCAACCAATCATTTGCCTGAACTCAGTTCAACCACTTTTAAGTTGAAATTTAATCCAGTCATCAACAAATCAAAAAATTAAATTCAAGATGAGCTGATCATAATCTTAATTTTAAATCAAATTGAAATATCTTTACAAAATGTTGTCTCTTTTAAATTACTTCAAAAATAGATTAACAATAACAACCAGGATAAAATCAATCATATAATCTTTCATTTCATGTTTGTGAAGGAGTCATTCTATTGAAGAGGGATGTTTGCATGAAACTCTGTTTACAAATAACTACAGCCTGTTGGCCTATCTCAAATATAGCATAATATGCAAGATGACTTTTAACCTTTAGCACTCTTCATTATTAATATTACTTCCTTTACCACACAATATAAAATCCATTATTTTTTATCCATAGTGTTGAATGTGTTAAATTATTCAACTTTTTACAAGAAAAATCACATGTTGATGTTAAAAATTGCTGCAAAACATTGTTGATTTATTTATGAAATGATCTATTATGACATGTTTCTAATTTGTATTTAGATACATTGTTTTTATTTTCAATTTTTTTTAGTTGAATTGTTCACCTATATTGCATATGATCCATTATTGTACATTAATAGGTTACAATCAAATTTGTATTTTATATGAATACTATCTTATGAAAATTGAGTTATGGTAGAGGTGGGGACCCTGTATCATAGATTTGGGCAGGTGGAGACCCTTGCACTGACCCTGTTCAGAGAAAACACCCATGGCCACACACCTACTCATTGATATTGCCTAAGTCTAGAAATGAATCAACAATAATTTTACAATTTGAGAAGATTCATGTTTGAAGAAAGACCACAAAGCCACACACCTTAACACTAATACTACTGATGCCAGGAGGTGAATAAACAATAATTTTAAGTATGAGAGATTTAGTCTTGTGTTCTTATTAGTCTCTACAATGATAATATTACATTTTGAGAGGATCCAATTTTGAGGAAAGGTCACAAAGCCACACACCTTAACACCAATACTAGTGATGTCAGGAGGTGAATAAACAATAATTTTACATATGAAAGATTTAGTCTTGTGTTCTTATTGGTCTTGATAATGATAAATTATAAAATTACATATTTTATGGTTTGAAATATGGAAATTAATTGAAATTGAAAAATAACAGAAAATTTCAAAATGCAATTCAAATAAACTTTTGCACACATCAACTGAATGGTCTATATGATTGTCCATCTGAGATGGGGTATTGTAACTATTTATACTATTTATATTGTTGGGACTGTTGTCGTTATCTTTATTGTCATATTCACAACATTTCGACTGTTGTATGTTCCAGCCTTCTTCAGGTAATATACATTAGAATTTCAAACCAAACCTGTTATTTCATACACCAGGGTAGACTGTTCTAGCTCCACATGCCATGCCTTTTCAGGACATATCAGTATCAGTTATTTATCTTTAGTAATTCAACACTCCAAGTTTTTATTAACCTCTGCTCTGGCCAGATATTGAACTCACAACTCTTTGGGTCAAGTCACTGGATTATTTCAACCAATGCTTTGGTTTGAAATTCCAATGTATATCACTTGGAGAAGGCTGGTGTGTACAATGGCCAAAATGTCATGAATATGACAATAAAGATGGGAGCAACAATCTGAACAATGTAAATGGTGTAAAAATCATCTGATTTAATACACAGAGTTAAGCAAAATGGTCACAATTTCTGTACTTTTACAAGATTTCCTCTTTACAAATAATAGAGCAAATGATGATTCTAAGATGAAGCAGCTCTCCCCAAAAGTTCAATTCTACAAAGCTAGGTTTTGTGCCAGCCAATTAACACCATGAACCAACAAAGTTGGATGAGAAATCTTGACTATTACAACCAATATTCATGATAATGCCAAGAAAAACCACTTGCCAAAATGGTATGCCAAAACTTACATGCTGTTCCATGGCAGATACAATAATGAAACAAATTGAATGGTTCAATTTATCAGCCTTGAAATTTACATGACATTTTTTTGACTAAGTTAAATGAAATTTAACTATGCCAATGAATTTGTGTTTTCTTTCCTTTTGGGTTTTAAAGATAAATGACCTCTTGAGTACAGTGAGGGATATATTTAGTTCTTTTTGGTCATTACAGTTAATCCCCAGACCCATTGAGTATATATTTTTACTACATTAAGAAAAATATGAAAAGGCAAAAGAAATAAATCTAAGAAAAAAACATACATCATTCATGTTGATTGGTATATTTTGAGATTGATTTCGCTTTATAATTTCCTGAGTGTTTGTTTGTAGAGATCTGATCAATCTTGGAGGAGAAAAATGCAGATGGAAACAGTAAATATATGTGTGTGTGTGTGTTGTGGGGTGAGCAGGTAGGTAGATAAGCAGGAAGTTGTTGGGAGGCCAGGCACTGGAAGAGTGGAACGATTTGCAATTACTCTCTAGCAAAGAGGCTACAATAAAAGGAGAAGATGAAGGAACAGTAGGGTGTCTGTTGCCTCCATTGCATTCTAAATCAGATACAAAACATAACGAAATTGGATGTTCAGGTCCATATTACTCAGTTTGTTTAAATGTCTATTCTCTCTACATCTCTATCTTCTGTGTATGTGTGAATGTATGAGAGAGGGAGAGTACATTTGATATATATATATATATATATATATATATATATATGAAGAATGCAATTTGTCATCCTTTCTTTCTTTAGAATTATATACATATGCATATGTGCTTGTGTGTCTGACATAAATAATCATATGTAATTATACATGTGTTCATGTAGAGAAATGAATATAGTTATAATTATATAAACCTGTGTATGTGTATTTGACCTTCAGTATTTCGCAATTTAGTTACTTTAATTGTTCTGAAACTTTAAATTCAAAGTCTTCAAAATTTAAAGAAAGCTAGTCCTAAGATTTACAGTATAGATTCTAACTCAGAATGGGTTAAGTGTAGAGGTTAGATAGAAAGATAGATATGCAAATGCACATCATGAACTTACTGGAATAAATAAGCCATTTTGGCTTGGTTGTAGTGTTTACAATGATAGAGATTTTATATATATATATATATATATATATGTGTGTGTGTGTGTGTGTGTGTGTGTGTGTGTGTGTTTGATGGTGTACTGAAAAGTTCTTAGCTTAACCAAGAGGTCCTTTTACCTAAAATTTTGTTTGATCATTTGGTCAGATATATATGTTTGTGTGTGTGATTATTGAATTGTTTGTAGTGAGTTTGTATATATATTTTTACAAATGCACACACATATATCAACACAAAATATAATAATACCTGAATATTCAACATCTATGCATTTAATAACCAATAAAGCAAAGACAAGATAGTTTATCAAGTTATAATAGTATCACAAAAAGTGAATTAATCTGAAACTAATTGATAATCACTTTGTCTATTCCTTCATGCTATATATATATTAAACAGGTATATATATATATATATATATATATATATATATATATATATATATATATATATATAAATATATTTATATATATATATATATATATATATATATATATATATATATTTTTTTTTTTTCAAACAGGATATATGTATATATATATATATATATATATATATTTTTAAACAGGATATATATATATATATATATATATATATATATATTTTTTTTTTAAACAGGATATATATATATATATATATATATATATATATAAATTATTTGTACACCCATCAATTTTGAATATTTTTATCCATTTCTCAGAATCTAATGCCTATATGATGCCAGGTTTTTATATTTTAATAAGCACAAAAAAGGAATATAAAACTTAATTTTCAATACATTAGGTTAAATACAACAAATTTGACAGGTGAATTATGCAAAATAGGAAAAGACAAAATTATTCATACAGTAGAAAATATTGTTTTAAATTGATTGATTTGTGTAATTTGCATAATTATCTTATTGGTGAAGCCTTCTAGAATATTTATTCAATAGAATATTTGTGATAATTCCAGCAAAGAACATTATGTGGTGCATAGAGTTTCACCATTGTAAATAACATGATGAGGAAAACAAAGGAGCTTAGCATTGACTTGAGACAGAGAATTATTAACTTCCACAAGTCAGGAAATAGTTACAGCCCTATTTCAAACTGGTTAACTATCCCGAGATCTAAAGTACAGTCCATTATAAAGAAGTTTAAACAGTTTTGCATGACAGAGAATTTGCCTGGGCATGGAAGAAGACCGAAATTGACACCGAGAACTACACAAAAACTGTGTCATGAGGTAAATATAAACCCAAAGATTGTTTTGAAAGACATCAGCAAAAGTTTGGATATGATGGGTATCAGTGTAAGTACTCACACAAAATACAATATTGTTTAAATAGAAATGGGTTGTATGGAAACTGATCATGATGAACCCCTAGCTTTTTGGACATAATGATATATAGAAGATTTGGCACAAGAAAGGTGAGGCTTTTCATCCAAAGAACACAGTGGCTACATTAAAACAGCGACTCAATGATGTTTTGGCGTGGTTTTAGCTCAAGGGGAACTGAACATTTAATTGCAATAAGAAGAATAATGAAATCTGCAGACTATATCAAAATTCTGCATGGAAATCTACAAGTATCATCGTAAAATCTTCATCTAGGTCAGTGATTTACTTTCCAGCAAGATAATGATCCCAAAGATATGTCTAAATTAGTGACTGCATGGCTTCAGAAAAAGAAGATTACAGTTCTGTCATGGCCTTCAATGAGTCCTGACTTGAATCCTATTGAAAATTTATGGCAAGAATTGAAAGTTCAAATAAATCATTGGTCATCAAAAAAACTTTCAAGGATTAGAATGTGTAACTATTGAAGAATGGAAGAAAATCCCAGAAAACACTTGTTCAAATCTCATCAAAAACTTTAGAAAATGATTGTAGAAAATTATAAAGATGAGAGGCCATGATATTGACTATTAACATGAAATTTTTTTGTATTCTTCATGCTGTATGAATAATTTTGTCTTTTTCTATTTTGTATAATTCGCCTGTCAGATGTGGTGTATTTAATCTATTGTTCTGAAAATGATGTTTTATATTCCTTTTTTGTGCATATAAAAAACTTGGTATCATATAGGGATTAGACTGAGAAATGGATAAAAATATTCAAAATTGATGGGTTTACAAATAATTTCATTGCTCTGTGTGTGTGTGTGTGTGTGTGTGTGTGTATAGAAGCTCAACAGATGTTGACAAAATATGTTGTTAATAAGGCTTTACATTTTGTCTCATCATCTCCATGAATATGTATGTATATTTATAGCACAATACCACATTCATTTTAGTTTTAATAGAAAAATCCCCAATATTTCAAAAGTTATAACAAATGTTTGATAAATATGAAACACACACATACAAGCATGTATATATATATATATATATATAATAGGAGCAGATAGGTTTGCCTATCATTTGATTTAAACTTCTCCCTGGTTTTTGGAAAAGGAGTAGAAGTTTATCCCTTGTTTCCTGTTCCTTCTAAAACCTTTCATTCTCTTTCCTTCACAGTAGCGCTTGCATCTTTGTGGCATTATTTCCTTGCTTGAAGTGAATTGATTTATATATATATATATATATATATATATACACATATGTAATGAAATGTACTATGTTTGACAATAATTTATTATATTTTAAATCGTCAAAAATTGTGTGCTTATAAATAGTAATTCAGACTTTGCTAACCAGATGCTTCTCTGTAGCTGAATGCCAGAGCTTGTCAGGTCAAATGATAGTTTCTACATAGGAATACAGGTTCCATTCCTGTCGGAAAACATATTTTCTATGAAATTTCTTGAGCATTCAGGCCAGTAAATGTAATTAATACTCTTTAATTAAAAAACAGAGCATTTACTTAAATAAATTGTATCTATAAAAATAACATATAAACAGAATATATATATATATATATATATATATATCAATAGAAAATAGAAAAATTATATATATAATCAATAGAAAATAGAATTAGCATTAACTCCGCAAACAGGGAAATATTCCAACAACACAATAGCTTCTATAACACCGCCTTAAAAAATAGTGGTTATAAAAATGCTAACATTAACTACAGAGAAAATTACACTGGACATAGGAAAAAAACAGGAAAAGAAATATCATTTGGTACACCCCTCCGTTCAACCAAAGGGTTAGTATTAAACTAGGACAGAAATTCTTAGCTCTAATTAATAAACACTTCCCCACCAATAGTAAGCTTAGTAATATATTCAATAAGAACACCCTAAAATTGAGCTACAGCTGCTCTGATAATCTTGAACGCTTAATAAAAAAACACAATAATAAGATCTTGAACAAACCCCCATGCCAAAACAGTATTAATAAAAACTCTTCACTTAAATCAGACGATAAAAGGGAAAAATTATGCAACTGTAGAAACCCAGAAGACTGCCCATTAGAAAATAAATGTTGTATTAATTCTGTGGTATACCAATGTACTATTTCATCCACAGAGAGCCCTAGCACTAATATGATATACATTGGGTCCACGAAGAATAATTTTAAAGATAGATGGAGGCAGCATAAGTGCTCCTTTAATAATATAAACAAACGAAATCAGACTTCACTATCAAAATATTTTTTCACCTGAAGGAAACAAATAAGACACCAAAAGTTAAATGGAAAATCATTGACAAGGCCAGAATATGTAAAGCTTGGGATGACCCATGCCCTTTGTGCCTCCATGAAAAATTGCACATCATTAAACTTCTAAATAATAATACTCTATTAAATAATAGACACGAGTTAACGGTTTTTTTGTAGGCATCATCAGACTTTTGGTTTGAATTATTAGATAAAAAAAAAAAAAAATTATAAACTTGTTTAACAAATAGCCCAATCATCAGATTCATAGTAGGAATAATTAACTACAAACATGCATACTACATAACACACTTCATAATCCATAGCCTAAATTACTAGTTTAAATACCTTACATATAAGATAACCCTTTATGAAGTCGTCAAAAAACTAAACGTTACGAAAGTTTTCCTTTTTTTTTATATACACAATTCCCTTTCATAATAAAATAAAATAAATAAATCTCCATAGACAATCAAACTAGACGATGGCCAATACATCTTCCGTTTCATTTTTGACACCCCCACCTTTCCCCGACTTGACACCTTGAAAGTATCTCTATACCGCTACTCAATATAAACACCCTACACTCGCCTACCCAATTTAGAAAATTCACCATAGCTGTTACCATGGGGATTTTGATTTCAATTTTAAAACAAGTAAATTTCAGATATACGTTATTCCAACAAAAATTTCACTTGAGGATGGAACAGAGCCCATTTTACTTTCAACTCAATTTAATTTAAAGGATTATATTGAAGTTTTTCGGCTCTAGTTTTGAAACATGAGACCTCTTATGTAGCGATTTGGAATCATATTTTTAAATAAATAATTATATATATATATATATATATATATATATATATATATATATATATATATGACTACTTCCATGGCTTTAATAGTGATTTTCTTGCTGCTGCTGATGTCTCTGATGAGTCATTAATCCAGTGAGTGACCTGTATTTTAAGTTGCAGGTTTTTCAAGCCAGTGTACCACTTGCAGCCTTGCTATCCATGTACTGTGTCTTGTAAATGACCAATAAGTCCAATCACTGACCCGTACACTTTGTTGTATAGATTGCAAGTGAAATCAGGCTGGATTTCATAACGATAATTTTGTTGTTGTGGCCATGTGTGTGGCTAATCAAGCCAGCCTTTGAAAGGCATATGCACCCACATTATTCACAAGTGAGAGGCTTTTTATTATTTTTTCTGGTAGGGGGTCTTAAAAAAGTAAATAAATAAACATGCTGAAAGACAACCTAAAAAGTTGGCCCACACCTCTTCTGAAAATCTGACCTAATGATGAAACATTGACATTTTTTTTCAAGTACCCCTTTGTATATTTTTACATTTGCATCAAATATCTGTTCGTACTTTTTTTTTTCTACATCCTGATGACACAATTTCTGCTTTTTTGGTCTATTTTTGTCAAAGCAAATTTCGTAAGGCAAACAGTTTGCACATCACACACAGTGACCACCTGCAATTCCTGCCACAAACTTTAGATAGACACAATGTTAAGATACAAAAATTTTGGCTGCTGATTTAAAGATAAAAAAATAGGTTGTTTTCTTCTTTACTGAAAAAGTTCCAAACTCTTATTCTAGTTTAGAATTTCTTTTATTTCCTTTCAATTGGACATTCTTAAATTACTTCACATCAACCAGAGTGATGGAGGTAAACTCAATAGACAATGTGATAGCTACTTAAACTACAACAAAAAATCCAATACAGTTGCTTCTATCTTTCCTTCATTTTTGTTTTGTTTCTTTATTGTTTTATATATTAATTGCTTTCTATTCAGTTCTTTTTCTCTATAATTTCTAACTTGCATTGGTTCTCTTTTTTTTCTTTTTTGACTTTGTTCTTTTTCATTTATATTTTCATTCTTATATTTTTCTTAAATTTCTTTTTTTCTGTTGTTATTCATCACTTTTTGTCCAAATTATTTAATCTTGATTTTTATTTTCCTTTATTTTATTTTTTTTCTTTCTTTCCTATTTTTTCTTATCTTTCCTATTTTCCTTCTTTTTCATCTTCCCTATTTTTTTCTTTTTCCTTATATTTTCTTTCTTTTACTTCTTTTCATATTTTTTCTTATTCCTATTTTTTCTTTCCCCATCTTTTCTATTTTTCTTTCTTTTCCTATCTTTTCTTGCTTCTCCTATTTTTTCTTTCTCTTCTCATCTTTTTCACTTTTCTTTTTTACATTTTCTGTTTTTCTTCTCTTCTTTAATTCTCCAATATTTTTCTCTTTAAGGCAGACAACAATTGATTGAAGAAAAAGGAATCCAAATCACCAATAGAATTCATTGGAATACTTGTTTTGTTCCAGACTTGAAAAATCTCAGAATTCACTAAAGTGTATTCTTCACTAAGAATTACTATTTATCTATTGGTGTCTCTTTCTATTTTAGTTTTTTTTCCTTTTTCCATCCTCTAATGTTTAAATTCCTTGGACATTTTTAGCAATTCGTTTCATTTCTTTCTTTCTCTTCACTTGTCTTCCAAATATTTTTACCTTCCTCTTTTTTCCTTCTTATCTTAGTTGTGTTTTTGTCTTTCTTTCTTTCAGTTCTTTTCCTATGTTTCTGGTTGTTTTATTATTATTTTCTTTTATTTCCTTCTTGTCATTTCTTTATTTTATATCTTGTTTTTCTTCTTGACTTTTTTCTTTTTATCTTTCTATTCTCATTCCTGTTTCTTCTTTTTAACCATTTTTCACTTTCTGTATTTATTCACTATTCTTTCCACTATTTTCCCCCCACTATTACATTGTGTTCTTTTAATTTTCACTTTCTCTTTTTCTCATTTAAACATGTAACAAACTTCCAATATTTTCACATTTTCAGCCTCACTGCACCATCTTGAACTTTGAATCTCTTCTTTCTAGCTTCATTTTTTGAAAATCCATTTCTCCCTACCTTTGTTTACATTTGTTATTTTCAAGATACTTTTCCTTCTATTAAAAATTTTATCTCCCCACCACTGGCAGATTTATCTACACTATTTCTTTATTATTAATCTTTCTTCTCTCTCTTTCCACAGCTGCTTTTACTTCCTCTTTCTTTCCACAATTATTTTTCTTTACCCTCTTTTTTTTCTCTCTATTTCCTCTTCTTTTTCTTCATCTCACTTCTCCCAACTGGTTTTTCTTCTTTATCCTCCTTTTTCTTTTTCACAATTACTATTGCTTTTTTCTTATCTCTTTCATTAATTTCTTTTTCTTATTATTCTTTCTATCTCTTTCTACTTCTTTTTCATTTTTCTCTTTCTTCTCACAACTCCCTTTACTTCTTTTTAATTCTCTTTCTTCCTCTCTTTCAACAACATTTTCTACTTCTTTCTCTTTTCACAACTGCTTTTACTTATTTTTCTTTCCCTCTCTTTCTGCTTCTATTTATTCTTTTTCATTCTTTTCTTTCCACAAATGTTTTTTTCTTCTCCCTTTTTCTTTCTCTTTCTTTCTATAAATGCTTTTTCTTCTTTTTCTTTCTTTTCACTTCCACTTACTGATACTTTGAAGAAATGAAATGAAATTTACCTATATTTATACAGAACTTTCAAGAAAATAGAAAAATGTTTGATAAAAAAGCATGTATTCCATTCAGAAGATAAAGGGATAATAGACAGAAAATCCAGAAAGTGTTATAGAGTGATTTCACAGTGGAGGCTTGTATTTGTACTAAGTCGGTCCTAAAATAGGTTCGACATACAAAATGTTAGGAACTTGATATAATAGGTATAACGCAGAGTAAATCTAATTGTGGTCGCTGATAGTTTAGTATTCGACTGTCATCCAACATTGACTAACTAACCGACTCACTGAACGACTGACTCATTACTCTTACTACTCATACTTATTATAGGTGGGAGAGTCTATTAACTATAGAATAGGCGTGTTCCACTATAACAGAAAGAAACCACTTAAAAGAGTAAAACACTAAGCTTTAAAGGATCAAAAGACTAAATATTTGACTGAGTGGATGAAAATGATGATCATAACTAACAAAAAAAGTCACCAGTTTTAACCATACTAACCTAAATGAACTCCTGTAATACATTTCATGATAAACCAGTAGAAACAATGATTCATTATTATGTGTTCATAAGAGTTTTTTTTCTTATGTTTCTGTTACAAAGTATTTAATGACATGCCAAAAATATTGGTTATTTAAGAGATGTTTATTAGCCAAATTAGTTTTTCAGTACATTCATTGGCTTCAAAACAAAATGACCTAATGCAATTTGGGTTAAATTCCATTTTTATATTGATTACCCAGACACACTTCCAGTGAATTATAAACAGCCTCAAGCTACTAATTGTCAGGTGACTTTATTATAAGGACAATTCCAATGATGTTTGCTGAACATGAAAAGCAGAAAAGTCATTTGAACTGTTCCATATTATTTTCTCATTATAGCACATGTAACTTAAAGAGTAATAACATAATCAAGATGTTAACATTTCACACTACTTCAAGTAATGGATTAGGAAGGAAACCCCCATCAATACTGGAAAGTGGAATAAAAGCTACTGGATTTGAGAAATTTATTTTCTTAAAAAAATGTTTTAAGAGAAAGATTTTATAAATTTCAACCAAAACAGGCTGCTCAGTCAATGAATACCAAATGTTTCCTTGTTGGGCTATTATTACCATTATCCTAAAAAAGTTTCCTACTGCCTAGGGCGTCATGAGATCTTGAGACATTTGAAGAGATTTACTCCTGAATTTTTTTTCATCATTTTACCCTCGAGCCAGGCAATGAAACCACTAAGACACAAGGTGTTAATGAGTGTGAAAGAATATGAGGAAAAACGAACAAAAAAACATTATTTATGGGGGAGAACAATAAAAAAAAAAAAAACAGGAATTAAGAAGATGGAAGAAAATGATTGATATTGCATTTTTTTTCCAAATTAAACTGGAAAACAAGAAACTGAAAGAGATTTCCATAAGTGAGAAATGTGAGAGAAGAAACCATTTGGAAGTCAGATGCATCTTACCAATTAAAGATTGGTATTTAAAGCAACAATATTTGGCATCAAGTTCTTTTGCTAGTCTGGAAGACCATTTTTTACAAACTTATTCTCACGGAGGAGATAAAGATGGCAGTCCAAAACAATTTGAAATAAGGAAGGATCATGAAAAACAAGTTAAATTGACAGAACATGCAATCAAACCATAGACTTAGTGTAATCTGGTCAGGACTTTAACCACTCAGCTACCATCATCTAATATGTTATTCAGTATCTGTATGAAGATCTGCAAAGTTTGGTTAAAACTTTAAGCCCCTTTCAGTTGATTAATTTGAATGGCAAGCTCATGAATGTTCAAAAAATAAAATAAATATTCTATATTTATACTTTTATCTTAGTTCAACAAATGTTTGCTGCTATTATGGAATTTAAATGTTGTCAGGAAGAGAAAATGATGAGCTATAAGCCTTCTTTCAATAAAAGCTCATTTTGAAAGCCTATTATAGAAAGTCAGGCTGATCAGAATTACTCTAATGTATGTACTCTCTCTCTCTCTCTCTCTCTCTCTCTCTCTATATATATATATATATTAACATATGCAGAAAGAAGTATGATTATTTTTCTCACTGTAAAAATGAACTGTTATACAAAGTAAAGCATATATGTGTGTGTATTTTATGAATAAAAATGTTTTGCATGATTCTATGCAAACCCAAGAATGTGTACATATATGTATTCATACACTTCCATATATATTATTTGGCCAGCAATCCCTTTTTATGCAGGTTTGATTGAAGCTGACTAACAAAGCACAGTAATTAAGTTTTGTCTTATATTTTTCTTGCATTCATACAATTTTTTTTGTTTTTTACAGTTTATCAACCATTTTTTAGGATTGTGACAATTTTGGGGCAATAATAATGATTTTCTGATACAAGTCTTACTATTTAACCTATAGCTAGGAGCATTCATACAAGTGATTTCTTTTCTGCATATAGACTGTAAAAACTGTTCAAGTGATCTGTGGAATCAATGGTTTCTGGCTAATCTATTAGCTAATATCAAGGATGTTTTTTTTATTTAACTGAATATGTACATTTTTTTCAAGAAATAGTTATGTTTCTATTTCCAAGCACACTCAGGACATTGTGGCCATGTTCATAATTCATATTATTGAGAGTTATTTTTTTCTTTCTTATTGTTAACGCTTTACATTACTTTAACCGTTTTCTGCATACACCTATCTACAAGCAGTAAACAGTTAAAGTTAATGGAAATGTTGAGAATAATAAAGAAGAAACCAACTCTCAATGACATCAATAATGAAAACGGACACAACACATTACCTGTGTTTGGAAATTAAGGCAACCCTATTGCGATAAAAAAATCTACATATTCAGTTAAACAAAAAGACATCCTTGACAATGGCTAATAGATTAACTCAAAGCATTTGGATCTACTAAACAATGTATTAAGAGATGCAAAAATCTTCAATAAACAATGAAAAGAGTGCTGAACTGCCATGTAATATGTAATCTACTATATAACAGTGAATGCTGGATAATCTCCTCATAGATGAAGAAGAAATTTGAAACAACAGAAATGGCATTCTAACAATGAATGCTAAGAATACCATGGAAAGAACATGTGAGAAATTTTAAAGAAAATGGTCACTAAAAAGGCATTAATTCTTAAATTTAGAAGGATGAAATTTTCTTCTCCCTTAATACTTTGCTTAGTTTCTGGAAGCCACTTTCTTATTCCAATGCACCTTCATATTTCTGTGTCAACTTTTCTGTCATCTTTTATTACACTACCTAGGGAGTTTAATTTTTGAACCTGCTTTAAACATTTAAACATCTTTCTTGCTGATAATCATTTGTAAAATATGACATTTTAACAACTTTAAAAAGTAGTAATATTCATTAGAAACATGCAATATCAGTCCTCCTATATGGCAGTGAATGCTGGACAATCTCCTCACAGATGAAGAAGAGAATGAAGCAACAGAAATATGCTTCAACAGAATGATGTTGAGAATACCATTGAAATTTCTAGGGCACATAATGAGGAAAGAGAGCTTGGAAAATTTGACACTAACAGTACATATTCAAGTCAAGTGGGTCAGCAAAAAGCATCACATTACCTACCTAATGAGCTTGCATAAATGGATGGAAGAACAGGGATTAGGAGAGATGACAAAATTAACTAAGAGTTACAAAAGACAGGAAATTGTGGAGGGCCATGGTCACCAATGTCCTGAAGGGATATGACACATAGTAGAAAAACAAGTAATCTTTTAACCATATTTTATTCTCTGTTAGAATATTGATTGAAATAGTTACAGCATGATGGAGAAATTTTTCAAAACTCCTATTGAATGTATTCATTATATTTATTTATCTGAAAGCAAACAAAATTCTTAGAGTTCCTCATCAGAATACAAATACAGCTCATGAGCATTTCAGTTGAGTGATCAAGAACAGAGTCAGTATTCTACAAAAGTAAAAATAGTTTTACCAGGTGTTCTTTATCAAAAATACATCAGGATCTACATTCCTCTTATTATTAATATGTGCCATGTCCCTTTAGGACATGGGCAATAGTTTCCCTCTACAACTTCCTATACTCCATGACAGAAAGTAATGTTTGTCTCTCTACTCCCAATCCCTGTTCTGACATCCATTTACATATGCTTGTAAAGTAAAGAAATAAAGCCACTAGGATGCAAGGGGCTACTGAGAATAAAAGAAACAGAGAAGACAATAAAAGTCACAATAAAAGCACAGGATTCAAGGAGATAGAAGCTTATAATTGAGATTGCATTGAAACTTTTGAAGATCGTAGTTGAGAGGGAAGTAGCAACCCAGAAGAGAGTTCCACAAGAGAGAAGTGTTGTTGAAGAAACTATTAGCATAGAATTTATGGTTACAACTAACAATTTCAACAGTGAAATTATAAAACATTGCTGCCAATCTCATACTCTAAGTATTGTATTGTCAGTTACTTGCCTCTAAGTATTAAATTCTTCAAACACTTTTTCCTCAGTGAGTCCCAGAAATTTAATTTATCTTTCTGATTAAGTATATAACCTTTTTGTTTTCATTTTTCTTTAAACTTCCAAGCTGCTTGTTTACATGCTCCTTCCATGGTATTCTCAGCATTTCTGTTACCTCAAGTTTCCTCTTCATATGTGTGAAAATTGTCCAGCATTAACTGCCATATAGGAATACTGATATTATGTAACAGACTAGTACTTTTACATGTGAAATCAATATAGGACTTCTCAGGAACCTTTTGAAATATATTTAGTTGAATTCATGTGATGGGAAAAATTCCTAGAAAATATTTTTGTGGCTAGTTTTGCTATATTGGTGAGCAGTATCTTCTTTTTTTTTTTAATTGTAAGTATTCTCTTATTTAACCTTTAGCACTCTGCATTATTAATATTACTTCTCTTTACACTGCATTCTTTTTCAAGGACTGCATTAGCCTTATTGTTAATTTCAATTAAATGTATTTTCTGTTGCCATAGCAGGATATGACAACACTGCTATGAAATTTGAATATGCTATAGTTCAGGGATCAGAGTCACATTCAATAGCAGGATAAACTTGTATTGCAAATGAAGTCACATACAGAGTGATAAAGGTTAAATAAAATTAAAAATATACTTTTTCCCTGTCTTTTTTTTTTATTCTGACATTCTGAGATTCAATCATACACACCAAAAATCAAGTTTTCCATACTCTTATTTATTTGAACTGAATTTGGAAAAAAGGTGAATAAGTTTGCCTTTTTAAAATTTTCTCTTCTTTTAACCTGTACACTAAATATTTTTGATAAGACAATACCTGAAATTTTTACATGTTTTTATTACTGCCAAGTTTCAGCAATGCTTAACTTTATTGATAAAAATAAAATCATCAACATGTTCATAAGTGAAACTTTTTGAACCAGAAAAATTTTATAGCTTAAAAAACTATAGATTAAGATTAATTTTCTCAAACAAAACAAAGACTTTATATGATTAATGTCAACATTTATACAAATGCCATCATTTCTTAAAATACATTCAGAGAAATCAATTCTGTTCTGAATTAAATTGCTTTGCCCTTTTCCACAAATGTATATTATCCATCCAAGAGATAAGAGAAGAAGAAGAAATTTTGTAACTTTTTAAGCTTGTCATTGAAAATAGCCTTAAAACATTTTCAGCCTTTAGAAATGCACTGGAAGTATTTCAGATTTTACAAATGTAAGTAAATCTCACTTTTGAAAGGATGCTAACTAAAATAAAACATTAATAGATTCCCAAATTAAAACAATCATTTATACAAAATAGTTGACATTTGAAAATTCTAGATACCTTGAGAAAAACAAGTTGTATAAAACATGATGGGCAGCAGCAGTCAAAACATGCCCAGTGGCTGCAGCAGGAGTAACAGCACTAATCAGCAAGCAGCTTAGGTTTAAGACTCCAAGCAAATTGTTCTATGGGACAATATTCTAGTGAATTAAAGCATTAGATTGTGAATTTGGTAACACAGTGATTGTGAGTTCAATTCCTGGGTCAGGTGGTGGAAACAGGTGAGCAATAACTGAGGAGTATTAAAAATAAGAACTAGATGATATCCTTAGACAAGGGGGGGAATGGAACGAGAAAAGTCTACCCTGTAGATTAATCAAAGAGTTCAGTTCAGAATTTCCTGTAGATTGATATACACTTGAAGAATACCTGGGAGCACAACAGCCAAAATGTTGAGATAACAACAACAAAGATTAGTATAATAGTTTGAATATAAATAATGTAAGTATAAAACTCAGTTTATTATGAACAAAATATGAATGTCAGGTATTTGGTGCGATATTGTGTTCACCTCTTTTCAATTGTTTTTTAATTTAACTATTTGACTATTAGTAATTGTGGGAGCAAACCACCTGCATGAAGATAGAAAATGAATTCAGTAAATACATGAAACTAGAAAGGAGCGTAAGACAAGGGTGTGTCTTCTCACCAAACTTATTCAACCTTTACAGTGAAGCAATCCTGAGAAAATTAGAACTTCTACCAGGATTCAGTATTGGTGGCCACAATCTTGACAACATAAAATATGTAGATGACAACACAGTGTTGATAGCAGATATAGAAAGGAAACTATGGGGACTACTAGAAAAGGTAGTAAAAGAACACTAGAAAATAGAACTAAATATCAACTGTAAGAAGAGAAAATGTATGATTGTCAGCAAAAAAATAAACAACCCCCCCCCCAAAAAAAAACAGCCCAACATGAGATTTATAAATTGAACAAGCCAAAATTAAACAAGGACAAAAATTTAAATATCTAGGAAGTGTTTTAACAGAAGATAGAAAATGAAATAACAAAAAATGCCTTCCAAAAGTGAAGCAAAATATTAATAAACAGGAAAATTTCATTGGAAAAAAAGAAAAGAGTACAAAAATTTTATGCAATATTGATACTCCTATATGGCAGTGAATGCTGGACCATCTCATCACATATGAAGAAGAGACTTGAGGTGAGGGATATGTGATTCTATAAAAGGATGCTGAGAATACCATGGACTGAACACATTAGCAATGACAAAGTTTTAGAGAATATAGGAACAAAAAGGACAATTATATGTAGCATCAGAAAAAGATAACATGAGATTTCGAAAGCACGTGATGAGGAAAAAAAAGCTTAGCTTCATTTTTTCTTTTCTACAAATATATTCATGGTGATTGTTTTGATGAACTGCTTTTCTTAATGCCTCAACTTCATTCATTTACTATTAGATTGGCAACAAGGTCTCACCATTTTACTTTTGAATTAGCTAGATGCAACCATCAGTTCTATTCTAACAATTTCTTTTCTCATACTTCTTGCCATTGAAACTCCTTTATGATTTCTTGCTTCTCTGCTACTTCAGTCTTCAAAAATTTAAATGCAACATAATTATATTCTGTCTTCCTGAATCCTGCTCCTTTATTGTCCTTTTCCTCACATCTCCACATTAAAGCTTTCTCATTCTCTTTCACTCCTTGTAACCCCCTGCAACCTAGTGGAATTGTTGCCTTTCTTGGAGTGAAATGATTAAAAAAAAAAAAAAAAGATGAGCTCCAGTTCTAAAAATGAACAAGACATGATATCCCTAAACATGGACAGAGGAATGAGAACAATAACACAGATTAAATAAAGGGTATAAGTTAAAATTCATTGAAGGTTAGCCAGGATCAACAGACACCTGAAAAGGCCAGAGGGCACAATAACTGAAATGTATTGACAATAACAACAAAGATCAGGACATTAGTCTGACTGTAAATATTGTAAATACTGACAACTTCTCATCTATATATACCCTTCTCCCCATCTTTCAAACAATGAATAACTCAAAAAAGTTTTTTTGAGATAAGAAAAGAAAGAGTTAAATTATAAACTCTACTCTCAGAAAAATATGCAACAGACACGATTTCTGACTTCAAGTCAGAATTTTTGTATGCCTGTGTCATTTAAGGGGGAGCCATTGAACATAAAGAAGTTATGAGAAAAACTCAGTAGCAAGCAAATAACATATCTGACCCTGACAAAATGTTATGCAAAGAAATTTCTCTGTAACCATTTAGTAACCAATTCTTATGGGAAGAATTTAGTTCTAATACTGTTTCAATTCAAAACATTCATTCCTAGAATAATAATCAAGATGATACTCTTTATACATGTCCAAATGCAAAATGCTGAAAATTCCTGACTATGGGAAAAACAGAGACAAAATATGTAAAGGTGTAAAATGGTAATTGCTAATGTTTTGACAGTAAGAAACACAAAAATATACAAAATGACATTCTATATTTCTACAAGAAGACTGTATAAATTATTACCCAGCACCTAACACATCTGTATTATATGTTGGTAGCAAAAAAGATATTTACCACATAGCGCAGCAGTGTATTTTCAGGCAAACACAATGTATTTTTCACACACACACACAAAAAAATCTGTTCAAATTTTTATCCAAGAATAAATATATATTTTTGCTGTTTTAGTAAATTATCACAGAAATATAAATAATATTTTAGCATAATATATTAGTACATAAATAATACATTAATATGTAATTATTTACATTTTTTGGACTGTTGTCCTCATCTTTATTGTCATATTCATGATGTTGCACGATCTCTTCCAAGTAAGAACTTCCCCATTGAGGAGAACATGACTAAAGACTGTGTGTATGCCATTCTGTGAAGCTGTGGTAAGAAATATAAAGGAGAAACTGGTACCCCACTTAAGGAAAGATTGCAAGAACATTGTAAAGCCGTGACACAAGTGGAAATAGAAAAATCAGACATAGCTGACCACATATGGAGGGAAAAGGGAGATCATTCCTCCCTGTGGGATGAAGTTGAAATAATAGGCAGAAAATATCATTGAAAAATATGAAAACTTAAGGAATCAGCACATATGCTAGGCCACAAAAATCTCCTAAGCCAGCCAAGCACAGAAATAAATACAATATGTGAACCCGTAATACAGATGGCTAGAGAAAAACAACAATAACAACAAAATTGCAATATGAACTGTGGTAAAAATGGTTACTGAGACATTAAGCTATTAAGTCCCAAAAATTCATACACTGATGTCCTCAAGGACATATAGCCCAGTGGATAAAAGTGTTGGCTGGATCCAGTGCCTTGACCCAAAGAGTTGTGATTTCAATACCTGGTGACTACAGTGGTGAATAAAAACTTCCAGAAGAGGCATGGCACGTGAAACTAGAACAATCTACCCCAGTGGATGAAATAAAGGGTTCACTTTGAAATTCCAATCAGCTGAAGAAGGTTGCAGTGTACAAAAGATGAAATGTTGTGAATATAGCAAAAAGATGAAGACAACAGTCCAGATAATGTAAATAATTACAATATATAAACAAATATTAATATGCAAATAATATAAGATAAATATATAAACGTATTAATAAGTAGCATTATATCATGAAACTGTTCGTTTTGCAGTCATAGCAGATGTGGTGCATCTCGGGCAAGATAGCCTGATAGAGCACATCCTTATTCAAGCTGGTTTTGAATTCAGAGTTTTTCTGGTTGCCCGGCTATTTAACCCATAGCTGGAGGGATAAGAAGTAAATTTATAATTTTTCCAAGTATACCTGGGCAAAAATGAATGCAGCAAACTCAGCATGGCATGATATTTTACAAAAAATCTATATATCTGTCAAACAAAATGTCTTTCTTTTCCCTTTAATTTATCTATATTATCCATGTCAACTGAATTACCTAAAATCTCAGCTAAGGCATATCTCATATTTTTAAGAGAATATTTTTTTTATATTTCGTCTTTGCTTGAACATTCATGGTTTTCAAAAAAATGAACAATGAAGAATTTTACCTAGGTTAAAATTAAATGCATGATTTATTATGATGAATGTTCAAATAGACTCGAGTCAAAATGCAGAATTTTGAAATAAAGTTCAAATATAGAAATTTAAAATAAAACTGAAATACAGTGCATTAAAATAAAGAGCTTTGAAATAATATAAAGCTAAAATATAGAACTCAACTTTGAAATACGTTGTGACTTTTCTGATAAATATTTTTCTTCTATATGCCACGTCCCTTCAGAACATGGACGAAAATAGTTTTCCACAACTTCCACTCTTTTATAAGGTCTTAGCAATGTTTGTCTTTTTGCTATCCCTTCTAATTTCTGTTCTTTTACAAACTTGTTAGGTAAATTGTAAGCTGCTTGCCTCTGTTCCTCTTGCCTTCAATATGTCCTCTGAGTGTCAAACTTTCTAAGCCATCGGTAGCCTAGAAATTTCAACAACCTCTTTCTGAGCCTAAATAGAAGTGTTCTTTTTGTTTCCATTTTCCTTAAAACTTTGTCACTGCTCACATGTTCAGTCTATGGTATTCTCAGTATCCTTCTGTAGAATCATATTTCTGTTGCATCAAGTTCCTTTTTCATCTGTGAGGAGATTGTCCAGCATTCACTGCCATATTGGTGGACTGATATTAAATAACAGTCCTGTCAGTACTCCTTTCTTTGTTTCTAATGAAATCTTCCTGTTTCTTAATATTTTGCTTAACTTTATAAAGACATATTTTGCTATTCCAATAGATCTTTGGATTTCAGTGTTACTTTTTCCATCTTCTGTTAAAACACTTCCTAAATATTAAATTTTTGTACTTGCTTCATTTTGGTGTTTCTGATTTGTAGTTCACATCTTGGGATTTTCCTCTGGCTGATAATCATGCATTTTCTCTGCTTACAAATAATGTTTAACTCTTTCTTCTAAATTTCTTTTATTTGCTTTTCTTGGTGTTGCTGTCATTTCCTTCCTGTGTCTGCTATTAACACTGTGTCATCTGTAAAACTAATTTTGTTAAGATTATGGCTACAAATAATGAATCTAAGTAGGCTTTGTAATTATCTCAATATTTCTTCACTGTAATGTTTGAATAAGTCTGGTGAGAAGATCCATCCTTGTCTTACACTCCTTTCTATTTTTGCATATTTACTCATTTCATTGAAAGTAGATCCATTGAGAATATTGTTGCCACTTATGATCCAGTGTCATAGCTTTTTACCTTGAGCTCCTTGATAAAATCCAAAGAATCAGCAATCTTATCGATCCTGATCTGGTGAATCGGTATCAATCACTTTCCCACCACCATAAGGTTGCTTACCTGTGCCTTTTCTATAAATACTTTCATGGCAAATGTTCAGATGAGATCTTTGCTATGGTACCTAGACTTTTTGAATTTAAGCGCAATACTCAATTTACTGTTGAGCTGTCTAGATGTAAGTTTAAATTCTATGCTAACAGTTTCCTTTCTCACGCTTCTCACCTGTGGCTCCATGCTTTCCAGTTAACTTTAATCTTCAAAAATTTAAATGCAATGTCAATCACTATCTACTGTCCTCCTGATAACACTTTTTGTTCACACTCATTAGTGATGTTTCTGTCTCTAATTTGTCCACACTGAGTAACACCTTGTTTCTTAGTGACTTTACTGCCTTGCTTGGGGTGATACTGATTAAAAAAAAAGGATCATTGAAATAAAATCATTATCATCATGAAATCCCCTTCTTGCTTTGATTTTGCCTTACAGGTAAAGTGTAGGTAATGAATTTGTATTTTATCTATCTTCCATCAAGACAAGTTGAGTTATTAGTATTATGCTTGTTTATTTTGATACTTTCTTTGTACTACTTGACATAGAGACAATGTATGGTATAATGCCTTATATTTATAAGTACTATTTATATGTCATTTATATGCCTTACATTTATAAGTGTCATTAATAGCAAAATATCTTGCAAGCAATTGTTTATGATAGAGTCGCAAGGCAATATGAAACTAAAATAGATTTTTTTAAAACCCGTTTTGATCACATGAAAATGAGAATCAAATCCAAGTCATGTGAGACAATTACTCAAGACCAACCATCACGTTCATTTTTTCTCTCTCTCTCTCTCTCATTTACCTTGTTCTTGTCAATAAGCCTGTCACTTTGTGTGACTGTCTAAGAGTTTATATCTTAACCAATCTACCTATCTTGGACTACAGCCAAATATTAGTTTTGATTTCGTTTTGTATCAGATTATTTTCAATATCTATAATCTCCCAAATGATATCTTGTATATGTGTGTACATAAAACAACCTACATTCTATATAAGATACTAACTAAATTTATTTTTATAAATGTACAATCCTATCCTACAACTAGTGATTCTACAGAAGTGGGTGGGGGGAGACTCATGCCTTTACCCCACAATTATATGTAGAAATGTAGTTGATATATATTTTAATAATCATAGATTTCTGAAAAAGTCTTGTAAATTACCTAAGCTATATTTTTTTTTACCTGTAAAGTTTGTCTTTTCTGTTTGATAGCTGATATTACCTATAATTAAAAATGGATTTTCCCATGTGAGATATGTCACAAGAGCTACAGTTTAGAAAAAAAATACATATATTGGATAGAATTGATGACAATTAGTGCACACACACACACACACACAATAATCTTGGTCTCCAAGTAGTTCACACTAATTTCTGATTGCTAGAAATGCTACTGTGCACTTTTGATCAATCAAAATGATTAAAAATGATTCCAGAGAAAATAAATAAAATATAATACTTCAGATAGGAATGTTAAGAATACTTTATATAATTACAAAAAACTATTTTCATAGTAAGTTGAAATATTAATAATAATTCAATTACTGAAAGCTATTGTTATATAGAGTGTTAATATTTTAAAATCCCAATGGAGAATAGGGCAACAACTTCATCATATGAGATTCTGTGATTTCTGTAGTAAGCAAGTTTTACAGGGTAGAGTTGCCAGCCTCATACCCAACTAGTTTTGAATTCAGAGTTGTTCTTCTCCTAAATTGGTTTCTAACCTGAATTCAATCTGCCCTGCTATTTTGATCTTAGTTAGGAGGGAAAGAGATAGATTTATACCTTTCACAAGGGGATTTGTGCAAAAAGAAACACAATGAACTCAGCACATTGATCCCAGTTTCTGCATCAATAACCGCAATGTTATACATGCATCCCATTGTTATAAATTCTTGGCATAATTCCCAAGCAGGGCAGTTTTCAATTTTTAATATAGGTTTTTGTTCCTATATAATAAAATGTATTCTGACCAATTCACTGCAAATTTTCAGGGCTGACTCACAAAAATGTAAAAAAAAAAAAAGAAATGTTGATACATTATATCTTTAGTTAGATACTGCAAAAAAACCCACAATCCAGGACATTCCTGTTTGAACCAGTATGTAAAGTAAGTGTATGGTTATAGAAAGTTAAAATATTATAAATACTTCAGCTAATTACTAAAAACTATTGTTCTTCCAAGTTAAATGATTAAAAATACTAATGGTAAATTAATGGTGAGGTTAGCTGTTTCACTCTTGGAAACATTAGTCATTCATTGACCAACCAGTTAGTGTTACTGCAAAGTTGAATTTAATAAAATTATTTTCTTAAAACAGTTTTGCAGAAAATTCAACTTTCCAAGTCCAGTAATTGTTATTGCTCTTTCTAGTACTGATGGGAATTTCCTTCCAAACTATGATGTGTGGGTGGTGTAATGGATAGTGGTTTAAAATGGGAAATTGGAGAATACAATGAACACTGCACATTGATCCCACTTTCTACATCAATAACTGCTATGTTATGAACTCATTTAATTGTTATAAATGCTTGGCTTAATTCCCAAGCTTTAAATCAGGGCAGTTTTCAATTTTTAATATAGTCTTTTGTTCCTGGATAATAAAATGTTTCTGTGGCCCAATCACTGCTAAGTTTCAAGGCTGAATCAAACAAATATAAAAAAAATAAATGGTGGTTGCTTATATCTTCAGTTAGACAATGGAAAAGATCTCTCAAAGCCGGATGTAAAGCCTGTGCTTATAGAAAGTTGAAATATTATGAATACTTCAAATAATTACTGAAAAAAGATTACTATTCCAAGATGAAATTTTAAGAATACTATTGTTAATATTAATGGTGAGATCAATCATTTCCATACAGAAAACTTTTGGTATTCATAGACCAAACAGCATTACTGCTAGTAAAAATTTGTAAAATTTTTTTCTTAAAAGTTTTTCATAAAATTTAACTTCTCAGGTCTACTAATTGTTATTGCTCCTTCTAGTACTGATGAGAATTTCCTTCCAAATCAGGATATATGAGTAGTGTAATGGATAGCTTACAGCTACATCATATTGAAATACAGGTTCCTGTAAGATCACCTAGTATCTAGATAGGTGACTGCTTGGTAATACCAGGTGCTGTAAGCTTGGATGTATGGGTAGTGAAATGGATAACAATTTGGAATTGTTAATCAGAGAAATGAGTCCCAATTCCACTTGGGTTTGTTATATTCACTTGCATGCAAATATTCTTGGGAAAGGTATGAATTCACCTCTTCTCCCCCCATCTATGGGTTAATTAGACTTGTATTACTAAATCATTATTATCTCAAAAAAATATATTCTTAGTCTATTTTCTGGCTTTAAATAACCTGTAATGAGTAGATAAGCTGTAGAAAATAAATGAACTTAAGATTCAGGGCTGACTCTCATGCACAAAGCAAAATAAAAGAGTATGAAAATAAACAGATAGCTTATGTCTAGAATGACATCAGTACTGATTACCAAACAGGGATACACCTAGCCAAACCAGCTTATTGTTATGGAAGTTAAATTATTACAAATGCCTTAAGTAAATCCCAAAAAATATTATAGCAAGATAAAATATGAAGAATACTTCGGCTAATTACTAAAGTTCCAAAGTCAAATTGAAATATCAAAAGTTTCAAGTAACTACTAAAAGTCATTACTATATAAATTTATTATAATTTCTAAGCTTATAAACTGGGACAGTTTACAATTTTCAATATTGGTTTAGGCTCTTGCATAAGAATGTGTTTTCATGATTCAATACTGTTTAAGTTGAGTTGAGTTGACTAAAAAAGAAAGAGAAAGGAATACTAATAGCTGCTATTTCTATTGGGGCACTAAGACAGACCCCTAAAACTGGGACACAAGTTAAGCCACTTGCTATAGCAAATGGAAATATTAAGAAAGCTTTTTTCAAAATTTACAAACCACAAACCAGAACAGTTTTCAATTTTTATTATAAGCTTAGTTTTCTTGTATTATAAACTGTTTTCATAACCCCAAACCCATTAAACTTTAACACTAAAAAAAACAAAAAAACAAATACTGATAGCTTATATCCCTGGCATAAACCCCTTGAACTGAGAATGGATAGTAAGTCTAAGAATTCTTCAAATAATAACAAAATTTATTGTAATACCAAATTGAAATATAAAAAAAATATTTTAACTAGTTATGAAAATTTTGGTAAAAACAAATCCCACCACTTAAGTTTGTCATTTATGATAAGAATCTTAAAAATTAATATGAACAGAAATTTTAAAACAACTAAAATGTACATAGAAATGTAATAAAAAATCTAATATCAATTTATTCATGAGCAAAAAATGCCTTAGCCAGAAAGTTATCAATGCTGCCAGAACAAGATCTCTTTAACTAAAGTGTGCCAGCTATTTTAGAAGAATAACAAATAAATGTGGTGATATGTACATCTATTTTTGTGTATGGTGGAATTGAAAATGAAGTCTTTGGTGCCAATCGTCTGCTGTCAATAAACAGAAACAATGTGCAGTAATATTATTAGCATAACAAATATTAATGCTTAGTCAATGGTCAGAGAGAAGAGCTGATGGTTAAAGGGAAGGGTCACTAGTAGAATGGTAGGATCAGACGCAATACAGGCAGTGGATGTATAAGGATCATTTATATATATATATATATATATATATATATATATATATATAGAGAGAGAGAGAGAGAGAGAGAGAAAAAAGAGAGTAAGAATAAAAAACTATTAAGTCTAAGAAACACAAAAATATACATATGAGAAAGTTTGACTTATTTTATTGAAATAAAGTTCCCTCTTTTTTTCTTTCACTACATATATGCACATATGATGGGGTACTGAAAGTTTATTGGCCCAACCAAGAAAGGATTACCCCACCAAATTCTGATATTTGATCATTCGGGAAGTACGCCATGATGAGAACTTTCTGCATCCCTTTGGGTGTGATATAGGTATTAAGTAAGTATGCATATTCAGCTATATATAAGTGGACACTGATGTCAACATCAAGTAATGACAGTCTATTTCATGCCTGAATGCAATTTTCAGCCCACATGTTTTCTGTGGTGGCTTGACTATTTACATATGCTGGTCAATGGGGAATTATGGACAGCAAGGTCAGAATATATATATATATATATATATATATATATATATATATATATATATATATATATATATATATATATAAATTTTTATTATCAGCTGTTTTAGAATAATTTCAAATATAATTTTGCCAGTTACCCAATAACCATTATTATAATATAATAAACAATAAATACCTGAAAAAAAACCAAAACATTCAAATATGTTTCATTAAATCTGACAGTCAAGGAAAGTTTGATGAATTTTTTATTGAGCTTTTCTCGTATTCTTAAATTTTTCTATTTGGTGAGGATAAGGGAGTGTAAAAATTTTCCATTGTGTTTATTGTCCCAAGCACTTTGGGAAACGTTTTTAGCCATTTTCAAGAGGTTTGTTGTTAACTTCTTTTCATGCTTGTCTTTTAAGGTGTAATTGTGTGATATAGAAAAACTCAATAAAAAATTCATCAAATTTTCCTTGTTTGTCATATTCAATGGGAGAAAACATATACTCTAACATGATAAGTAGTTGAAGAAGGCCAGTATAACTGAACCTATGACCATGATGACTTCTGACATTATGCTAAAATAACCATCAATGGCTTCCAAACAGGTTCCTCTATTCAATTTCACTCAAAATGTTTCGGTTAATCCATAGTATGATTTTCAGAAACTTTCGAATGATAGCAAAGGCTGAGATCATCTCCCATAAGTTGATATTATCTAGAATTCTCTGCTTGACTATGTAGAGAGATTTGAACCCTGGTCCCATAGTCAGAGCAGTAATGTACTAACAACTTGGGTGTGATTATATATATATATATATATATATATATATATATATATATATATATATATATATAATCAATTCATCCCAGCAAAGTGATAATGCCACTAAAATGCAAGTGGCTACTGGGAGTAAAAAGAGACTAAAACTTATGGAACCAGAAACCCAATCCTAAACAGGGAATAAGGGATAAACTTCTACTCTTGTTCAAAATTGGGGAGGAGTGTTAGGTGGACGATAGGCAAAGATATCTACTCATAATGAGGAGAGAAAAAAATTAGTAAATGAAATTTCAGAATTCAGGTAGAGAGGTTAGAAATATAAAGTAAACTTTAGCAGGAACTGGAACTCAATCCTAAACAGGAAACAAGGGATAAACCTTTACTCCTGTTCAAAACACCGTGGAGGAATTTAAACCAGAAGATAGGCACACATATCTACTCCTATATATATATATATATATATATAGAGAGAGAGAGAGAGAGAGACTCATAATTTTATTATCTTTCTTTTAAATATTAATTACTTTTATTTTATCAATTCTTTCATTTGAAGATTCCTTTTAAAAATAAATACAAAATATGAACACAAAAAAGTGATAGTTTTCAGAATTAAAAAAAAGTTTGAGAGAAAATTACAATTTGTATCCAAGAATCACCAAAAAACAGACCTTTCAATATTATAACTGATGTCCCAGAAATGGATATATTTGTTCAAAGCAGCAAAGTGGTTTTGGACTACTGTAACCAAGTAGCACAGTCTAGCAGGTAACCGTACTGAACTGGTCCTCGTCGTAGTGGTAGGCAATAGGCATAGGCAATAGGTGAAGACAATAGGCGTCCCCCTTGTACCTCTACATCAGTCTGTATTTATGGCTGACACCAGCCAATCATATTACTGTGAGGTGGAACCCAGGTGTATGCATATTCATTACATCAATAATATTCATTCCTTTTGACAAATCTTCAACAGGACTATAATGAAATTTAATTAGAAATCTATGCATATTCACATAGATCTAGGTGTTGGAAAATACATCTATATTTAACTATGTGCAAATATATATATATATATATATATATATATATAAGAAGACTGCAAATTATTTACAATATAAATCTTCTGATCTATTGTGTATCTGTCTTTCTGGTTGATTTTTGATCTCCCTAGATATTGTTCTATTCTTCTCATAACTTTGATATATGTGAATCTGAATTGATTTTATCACAGAAAAGTAGCACCATTTAAATTCTCTCTACCCATGTCTTTGTATCTATTAATGTGTCCAATCGAATGCCATTAATATCAACAGACACTATCGCTATTAGTAATAAAACTACAATTTATGCTAATTATTTTTTCATTATGAGGTGGTGCTGAAAAGTTCTCAGCTCAATCAAAGCCTTTCTAAAAACCTGTTTGGCCTTTTGGGTCTGCTTTTAAATTAGACTGAGAACTTTTCAGCACTCTCTTTAGCACTGTTAACATTTTATCTCCAGTATTTTAAACTACTGAAGTGATTAGTGTATAAATCAGTCATTATTCATTGACATTTGTGGTTTTTTATTAACCCTGTTATTTTAGTGGGTGACAGAAATATTCCTGAGAATCTCTCTTTGCATTTCTGTAAATACCAATAATTCATTAAAATAATTTCTCTTCTAAAGCTATAGCAGAACAGAGTGGGTCCTATAGCCTTGGATGCAAACTGGTCTAGGAGAAGTATAACACTGAATTCAAAACCCCAAATGCTTTTCAGATGTAGATATAAAAATGTATGTCAGTGGACATTATGGCTAAGCCTAAGAAAAGAATAAAAATAGTCCAAACATATACCAAATATGACATTTATTCTATTGAGATACAGAACATACAAATTTTTTATCTTTGTGAATTATTTTTTTTGTTATAAAATCATGAAAAATGTGCTATTGAAAAGGTCTGACATGTGGTCTCAGAAGAGGAACAGATGAGTCCTTGTTGTCTGTCCACGTCCTGGAGGCAAAAAGAGTTTTATATTTCTTGCTGAGGTAGCAGGAAGACGGGCTGCAATTGGACAGTTTTGTAACCAATCCAGAACTCCCATACATGTAGGGTTCATCAGAGCCTTAAATCCTACTGCTGCTATATGTGTTTTGACCAGTGTGTGAATATTTGTTAAATCACTACATAGACATTATCAAAAGATACTATAATACATATAATACAAACCATATAAATATAAGTTCTATTCTTGCAGCATTCTACTACTGATCTAATAACAAGAAATACTATGAACATTCTAAGAAAAATGGTCCTCTCATTTGATCACTCTAGGAAATATCTGACTCCTTCTGACATGCTTTATCTTTACAAGATTTAGATTAGAAAAAAAGTGAACACTGATGCCATGTCTGGGCTGGAGTTGCTCAATCCTCACTTTCCAGTCTTGATAGAGTTCAAAATCATTTACATAGTTCTGTTGGGGAGGATTTATTTTCCTCTCTGCAACCACATTCCCCATGGATGCAATGCTGCAAGTCTGTCGCTAATCTATCACTATTTCCATGGTGAATGTTCAGTTTCACCAGTTCAGACCTTTTTATTGTTAGGACAGAGACCATGACACTTTCAGAGTTGAATCAAAACTCATTTCTTCTATATTCCCTTTTGATTGCTTTTCTCCCAAGAACTTCCCCTTCATGGAATAGAATCCCATATGAGTGCTTCCCTGAACACTTCAACCTTGACCTCTTCAAGCGAAGGGCCAGTCATTATCTATCTTCCCTATCTTTAGAATTTTTCTTTCCTATCATCTTGTATTTCATTCATATTGTACATTTCATTCATTATTACCATTTTGACTGTAATCCTCTACTATAAGCAGAGCCTTCCATTGGATGGAATTTAGTTTAAGAAAAAAATGCAGCCAATGTATATTTCAATCAACAACAACCATTGTTTGTTTATGATAGTTCCATTATTGTTTTGGAATTAAAGTCTATACACAAAACTCATTTATAATTAAACCTGCAGTCTTGTTCTTACCTTCTCTTAATATGTTCCAGCATGTTGTAGGGCTTATGGTCATATCATGTTGAAACACCAGTTCTTGTACAATCTCCAAAGTTAAGCAATATTAAGCCTGGTCATTACTGAGATGGTTGACCACTCGTGCTGTAAGCTTTGATGTTTGGATGGTATAATGGATAACAGCTCAGAATCAGAAATCAGAGAACAGATTTCCAATTAATAGGTCTTGTATCTTCTTCTCCTTTTTGTGCCATATACTTTCAGGATGTAGGCAATCATGGCTCTCCACAAGTTCCTTCCATATGCTTCTTCCCCCAGACCATGTTCTTTCATCCACTTGCTTAAGCTCACCAGGTATGTCACATGTTGTTTAACCTTGTCCCTCTTTCCCTCTATTTGACCAGTGAATATCAGATTCTCCAGGACCCCCTTCCTCATTATGTGTCCCAAAAACTTTAGCTGCTTCTTTCTGATATTAAGTATAAGCCTCCTCCTTGTTTACATCCTCTCTAAAACCTCATTGTTGCTCACACACTCGGTCTATGGTATTCTTAGTATCCTTCTGTAGAACCACATCTGTTGCCTCGAATTTCTTCTTCATCTTTGAGGAAATTTTCCAAAATTCACTGCCATAAAGAAGGACAGATGTCACATAACAGCTCAGTATTCTTTTCTTGCTAGATAAAAGAAGGCACGTCTTGTATCAGTAATCTATTATTATAGCCAAAAAATTCTTACAATCTAAAAATATTTTCTGGCTTTAAATAACCTGCAAAAGGTTGATAAGCCATAAAAATCAAGACAATCCTGCCTGTTGTAGTACTAGTGATCTGATGGAGTTAATATGAGTGGACATAAGACTGTGAAATTTAAGTGATTTTTTTTTCTCAAGGTCTTTCAACATGAACTGGCAATCATAAGAAACAGCTTAGCAGGCTACATGTTCTGATATATTAAATCATAAACCGTTTTTTCCTTCTTAATCATCATAAATGCACTCCTTTATGGTCAACAACATTGACAAGATGACAAACACAGTTATCATAAATATTGTTAAGTGAAATCAACAGCCAGAGAGAAAAGGAGTTCATGATTTTATAAAAAATACCTTATACACTGAATTCACATCTTATACCTACAAAACCATTACCATTATTATATACACCACTAGGACTATTAACACTGCTAATACACCATGCATACCACTAATACCATTCATATTATTTACAAATTTCCGCTTGCCACAAAACCCCATAATCATGACTTCACTGCCAACCTTACCAACACATTTCTGACACCAATACAACCAAGCAAATCAGCAACCATGATTGATACCACTCGGTGGTTTTTTTTTCAGTGAACTCACTTCTCAGTACACAGACAACCATAAACATATCAAATTAAAATCAATATAAAACAGGCTTAGACAATTGGAAATTACTGGTCTGTCAAGAAAGTGGAATCAGCAAAAACCCAGAGGCAGATTACTTCCATTTAGGTTTAGACACGTAACCACCTAATGGGCTTTCTGCAAGAAGAATCAGCAGGCATCTATGAAAACTAATAAGTCCCTGGTGGGAATAGCTTAGTACTTACAACACTGAATAAAAAAAAAAACGAAGGATGTACTATTCAATTTTCCTTACAACATAAATTACTAATTGATTTTTTTTAACAGAAAAGACAAACTAGAACAATAGTCAACAGATACTTATAAAAACTAATAAATGTTTGAAGTGGACTGGATTTGAAGACGTGGAACTATTATTGTTGGCTAAGTGAAGTTTATTTTTTAGCAAATGAAAAAAAAAAAAAATACAATTAATGACAGGCAATTCTTAAAAAGATAGTTATTGATGAAATAATCCAAGAATGGAAACAGAAAGATTTAATTTTATTTTTCTTCAAGCAATACAGCAGCAAAAAGGATACATTTTTAAATTCTTATCTGTGGATTCTCTTGATTATAATTGGAGGTAGGTTAATTTTTTTTTTTCATTTCACCCTAAGCAAGGCAATAAAGACACTAAGACATAAAGGGTTACTGAGTGTAAGAAAATATGTGAAAAAAAAACATTACGAAGGAGAGAGGACAATAAAAGAAAAACAATTAAAAAGAAAAGATAACAATTGACATTGCATTTTAATTTTTGAAGATCAAAGTTAACTGGAAAGCAAGAAGCTGGAAGAGTGTTCCAAAAGGCATTGATTGATCAATTTGTTTTTTATGGATTATCAACCTTTTTTCAGGTTATTTAAAGTCAGAAAATATCTTTAGATTGTAAAAAATTTTTTTACATTATAATGATTTACAGATACAAATCCTATTAATTAACCCATAGCTGGAGGGAGAGAAGATATGGATTCCCATTTTCCCATGGGTATTTGCATGTAAGTGAATATAATACACCCAACTGGAATTGAAACTTGGCTCTCCAATTTGCAATTCCAAGCCATAATCCATTACACCATCCATGCATCCAAGCTGTCACCCATGTAGGTACTGATGAAGCTCAAATTTGCTTAACTTAAATGATTATTTGAGAACCAGTGTTTCAATGTCATATGTGGCCATAAACCACCAAGAGTGAGAAGTGTGAGAAAAGAAACTGTCAGTATGGAACTTACATTTACATCTAAGCCAATTCAACTGTAAAATGATACCTTGATACCCATCTAGTACCGCACTTAAATTAAACTAGCTTTTCCACTTTGCATCAATAACGTATATATATATATATATAAAAGGCAGGATGTGTGTGTGTGTAATGAATGCATGGCCACAATTTTCGACGGATTTGCACCAAAATTTACATGCACATGCTCTAAGTTGGCGGGAAGGCAAAGACTGACTTTGCATTTCCCAACTCCCATCGATAATGGAAATAATCAATTTTTTCATGCTTCTACGGCAGTTTTCATGTAGTTTGTGGCCATTTTGTACTGGCCAGAGTGAGAGCCTATAGCTGGCTGCCACGAATAGGCAGGAAGATTCTATTAGCCAGTGTGAGAGCCAACAGCTGACTGATATGATTGTTAACTAGCATGCTAGCATGCAAAAAAAAATTGATAGCTGCATTCGTCACAAATGGGAAAAAATTAAATCTGCATGGCACTTTACTCCAATTGGCTCATTCGCTTGCTTAAACTCAATGTTGATTCTGATTCCGCAGAACTGGGTTGCGTGTGAAAAAGTATTTGTTGTTAACATTCTTTTTTCATTTGGTTTTTCCAGTTATGAGTCCTTTTTTAAAGCTGATCATTTTACGTTCATTTTGTTTAGTTCTTTTTTCGTAACAGATTTAATGTTTAGTATAGAGCTTAGAAAAAATTTGCAGTGTGAGATAGGCAAGAAGTAAGGCATGTAGCAACATCAGTACAGCAAAGGGTACTCCTTTAAAGGCAAGGAAGGGCAAAAATATTTTAAGTCAAGTGATAGCGATTGCTGTATGAGTTATATGATTTTTGAATCAAGCACGGGCAATGCTGGGCGATGCTTCTAGTATATATATATATATATAGAGAGAGAGAGAGAGTGGTTGTGTATTTGACCACTATATTGAAACACAAATAAATAGGTAATGCTATGTACAACATAATTATTCACAAATCTGTTTTTGTCAGGAAATCCTTTCCCTATGAAATATTTGAATTCATTTGTTTATCAAGATGGCTTACCTTACATCTCTCAGATCATAACCTCAGGAGAAACCATTTAAACAAACATGAAGACATTCCAACTCTGATATGCAACATTCTCATCAAAAACACAAATATGCACTTCTAATGGTAAAAGAATATTGAAAAATGATAGAAATCCTCATCATAAAAACAGAAAAAAACCTTTAACCATCAACTATAATCATGGCCATCGTATAATGACCATGTTCTACATTCACTAAGTCTTTAACAGAAATCTTCTGTTCACATACAAGAAAAATACAATAAAAATCTTAATAAAGTACCTTGTCAGACCTTAGTTACAATTTCTGGAAAAGAGTGCATTATTTGACATGATCAACAGTTTGAAGATGATCAATATGCTCAAACTCTTGGTCACAATGACTTGTTACTTCATGTTAACACAGCCATCAATTAACAATTCTGTCTTCCCATACTCCCTCAAAAGGCTTGAGTCAACCTTTGGTATGGTTTTTCAGGCACTTTCCAAAGGTACCACATGCTGGGATTGCCTCTACAGGTTGAAAACATCAGGAATCACGTTCCTAACAAATCAACTATGGTAATATTCAGACCTGGGTTTCACGGTCGAAAAATGAACATTTTAACCACTTGGCCATGAGAGACCCTATCGATAAATGATACAAAATCACAAAGGGTTTTATCAAATGATAAAAACCACATTGATTAATAAGTTCCAACAGCAGCAACAACAAAAATGGATAGTACATTAACTTGAAGAAAAAATAATGATATAATCAAGCTGTTAACTTTCCAAACTACGGAAAGCAGAAAGATTGGAAGGAAATTCCGGTCAATATCAGAAAGATGCCGTAACATTTAGGGAACTTGAGAAATCTAATTTCCTGAAAAACTGATTTTTATAAATTTCAGCTGACAGTAAAACTCACTGTTCAACAAATGGATGCCAAATGTTTCCTGTATGGAAATGACTAATTTTACTATTATCAACTTTAAATTGATCATAAATTAACCATTTATTCTTGCATAATTATCAAATGACTAAAAATCAGAAATTCAAAAATTTCCCATTCGTTTTATATATTAACTGAACTAAGTAATATTTAGGCAAGAATATGTGATATTTTTCACTCTGCTAAAATTTTTATTAGAATTTTAAAAATGATTAATCAGCAGACATAAGGTGAAATATAAAGTATATCTCCATGCATCACTTGACCAAATTCCTTTGGCTAAGAAAATGAAATGATGGGTTTTATATTGTGTTAAATAGCTGAAAAGCTATGATGTAAAAAGTTCAATCATATATTTTTAATGTTAATAATTATTAAATTGTAAATCTTATTATATAAGGTGAAACTGAAATAGTTTGACTATTATTATTTAGTATTAAAAGTTTTGCTAATAAACAAAAGCATCATATAGAATCAATTCAAGTCTCATTTATATAATATTGAAAATCTTAAAACAGGAATATTCTGTAAAACAAATGGTTTTTAAACAGGATGAAATCTCAGGGTTTCAGGGAATCTTTTACTTTTTCTTGTTTTTTTATTTACAGAATTTTATTTATTGAATGCTGAGAATACTATTGATTGAAAATTTGAATGATGACAAAGTTTTAGAGAAAATGGAATCAAAAAGGACACTTTTACTTAGCATCGGAAAGTGATAGTTGAAAGTTTTAAGACATATAATGAAGAAAGAAGGATTGGAAAATTTGATACTCACAAGAAGCAGAGGTGTAGAGGAAAGCAATGCATAAGCTACTTAAGTTTGTACAAATGGCTGGAAGAACTGCATTTAGGAGAGAGGACAAAAAGTCAAAATTTACTACAATGGACAGGAAATTGTGGATATCCATGATCACCAACGTCCTGAAGGGATACGGCCTATAGGAGAAGAACAAAAACTTCACTACAATATAAAAAAATTCTCTGAATATTCACAATATCACATAAAAGGCAGAAACAGTATCATTAATGCCTTATGTGGTTTTAATTTTAAAACTAATTTATTTATTAAAGAATGAAAAACATTACTTGTTTTCTTATAATTTTATAGTCAGTAAAATTCAGTAACAGTTTCAAGTTCTTGATTTATTTCACTGATTAAGTCATGCAACTGCTGACTCAGATAAATTCTGATTTGCCAGTGTTGTTACAGGTGGCATTAAACAAATTCTAATACATGTGGACAACAAAGCAACAGGGAAAAGTTGGCTTTTTCTCTATCGAATATTCTTTGAAAATCAAGTGGCACAATGATTTGTGACTCCAGTCATGTCAGAAGGTGCAATTTATGGCTTCTACCCTGGGTCAGTCTGTGTATTGATCCTCAGTCTGAGACAGTTCAAGTGTCTCGCTGTCCAAATCATAACACACTGACATTTTTGAATGTATTCTTCTTGTTTCTTCTTTTTTTTATAATCATTTCATCCCAAGCACGGTGATAATACAACTGTGACAAAAGGGGCTAAAAGACAATGAGAAGACTTTAGTGAGGTCAATAAAAGAACAGGATTAAGAAAGATATAATATGGTGATTGGCATTGCATTTAAATATTTGACAATTGTAGGTGGTAGGGAAGCAAGAAATCAGAAGGGGTTCCACTGCTAGGACACACTACATATATTTCATTTAAAATTTATTATATTTATAAGGGGAGAGAGTTTATAGACATATAGAGTATGAACAGAAACATCAAAACTGCATGGTGACTACCAGTTTCCAGCCATAATGCTTCAGACCAAGATCTAATGAAATTGTCAGAATATCCCAATGTCCACTATATATATATATATATATATATATATATATATATATATATATAAAAGCAAGTTTAGTTGAAGAGCAATGAAATTTCTTTATTTAAGTTTTTAATGTAATTTTCTACAGTTTGACATGAAACCCTCTATCATGTAAAGATATGACATTTGAAAACCAGCCAAAAAGCACAATGCGCATCTACAACATAACCCTAACAACATACAAAATTCTTTAATAATGGTTTATGAAGGTCAAAAGTGCTTAGAAGACATTGGATATTTATTGTTCAAATTTTCCATGGAAACCAGAAAATGGTCTGAACAGTAGAAAAATTAAATAAAATATCTTCAGGTTCTTTTACCAAATTTGAATAAATAAAAAACTACTGTGTATATATATATATATATATATATATATATATATATATACAGAGAGAGAGATATAGATAGATGTGTGTTTATTATGAAATGAACAAAATCCATCAATTATTTTAATATATTTTCTGTTTATATGTTATTTTTATAGATATAAATATTTAAGTAAATGCTCTGTTTATAATAAATTCAGGCTGGTAAATGTAGTTAATACTGTTTATTATAAGCAGAGCATTTACTTAAATATTTGTATCTATAAAAATAATGTATAAACAGGAAGTATGTATGTATGCATGCATGTAGCTTTAAGTAAATATAATCCTCTTTTTCCATATCTAAGAGAGCTTTATGAAGATCCCCTTACAAAGCAAGCAGATAGGCCATGGGGTCTAACTGATAAAAAGCCAACTACAATAATTTCAACTGTAACAGGATCAAAAACAAATCCATAACTTCAGCCTATTAGAAGTCACTGCCAAACATGTATATTCGTTTAAGATATCCAGGAGTTTTTAAACACTAAAATAACAAAATCTTGAAAAATAACAATATTGGATCATGAATGTAAAGTTTTACATGGGATCAGTTATTCAAATAATGTGATCTGATAATAAAGTTTTATATTAGGAAAAACTCAAAATTTGTATTTGAAAAAAAGAGTATTTTTTTTCTGTTAATCTTTTACATTTACATTGTCCTGATGCCACAGTTCTCCTATATCATCTAGAAAATGCTGCCAATGATGTTGGACTCTGTCAATGACTCTAAAACTGAAATCATAAGCTTCAACCAGCCAAGGCTCAATACAAACTGTCTCAGGTGAATCAACAAAATCTGTCAAATCTTTTACTTACCGAGGAAGGGAAATAAATTTTACTGAAAAGGATATGAAAATTTGCATAGCTAAAGCCTGGTCTGCCTTGAATAAAATGGATGTAATCTGGAAATCTAATTCTACTAGACAACCTCAAACAAAGGTTCTTGCATGCCACTGTAGAGTTGGTTTTAATACATGGTGCCACTGCCTGGACATTAACTAAAACCCTTGAGTCTAAGCTTGATGGAACCTACATTTGGATACTTAGAGTTATACTTAATATCTCTTGGAGATAACATCCAACTAAATCACAGTAGTCCCTGGTATTTTTACAATCTTAGACTCATGAATATCTGAGCTAGCTAATAATAAATGTTGATTGTTTGGTAGACAAGAATCAAGGGTTTTTTCTTGTTTTTTTTTTAAATGCTATTTTCCTGTCAGGATCAAGGCAATTATGAGATTCTGTGCAGTCTTACTTTTAATAACTGTGAAATGCTATGCAATTTTCAATCTGAAAATTAGGATGAATGATTTAACATAGATTTTTAAAAGAATCTGCATTTCAGTAAGTAAATGGATTGAAACTTTTGCACCAAAATTCAATGTTACCTTTACAAAAAAAATTTTAATATCAAACTTTGTTTAAGTGCTTAAATATCTTCTCTGTATATTCAGATCTGGTATGGCAGACCATATATTTAAGGAGCAGAATATGTCTGAAAAGAGAGGGGTACTTTTTAGACCATATCTGGAAGAAGAAACGTACATGCTAGCCTACATTTGGAAGGAGAGGAGTACATACTGTTATGCTCCGCTTCAAACTAAATCTCTTTTGGATTCACTCTACATCAAAGTTTGTCAGCCAGATGTGAATACTAAGAAAGTAAAAGTAAAAAAGTTACTCTCTGCATAGGGGCTCTGAGCATCACATTCATGTCCCAAAACAAATCCCCTCCTAAGAAACATAGAAAATATAATATTAAAGGAGTTAATCACAATTGTTGCTGCTAAAGCATGACAATCATACTGCCATCATTCATTCTATCTGTTTCATGAACACTACCAATGACAAGGCAAGCAAGCAAACTGTCAACGTCACCATAAGTGACGTATCAACTCCTGGCCCTACCGAATCTTCCCATTCTCCAAGTCATTTTCCTTGCCCACAAAGACATTTTACCATGATCCTCTCTAATGGCAATACAAAGAATTTTATCTTAACAATTATTTGTTTTTTTGCCTTATTGGCAGTGATTACTGTTTCATTCATTTTTTCATGCTACCATACATCTCTATAATAATACTAGACCATATCTAGAAGGAAAAGGGTATATTCTAAACTATATCCAAAAGAAGAAAAGTACATGCTAGCCCACATCTAGAAGAAGAAAACTACATGTTAGACCATATCTGAAAGGTGAAGTGTACATGTTACTTTCTCTGGGATAAAATCCACACATTATGTGCTTTTTTTTTTTGGCAACGGTAGATATCAGGGAACTCCCTCTCTTGGTATAATTTGTGATTACCTGAGCATTTCACATACCCAACACTGTGAAAAGAGATTAATCCAGTATACATGCAAATAAACAACTGCCTATTAATTTTCTGGAGTTCAAGGTTTCCTTTTCTTTCTCATGGATTACATCTGATGAGGGTTGAAGAATGTATCAACCAAAACATTATATTTAACCTCAACAAATATGCAAAGAAGAGATTTGAATATTTAAACAAGGTTAGATATTTTAATGACTCTTCTCATAGTTGTAAACTATAAACTCCATTGTTTCCTGTTTAGGATTGGGTTTCCAATTCCTTCTAAAGTCTTCTCATTCTCTTTCACTCCCAGTAGTGCCCTGTGGCTTGGTGGCATTGCCACCTTGCTTTGGGTGAATAGATTTTAACTTTTATTAATATGTGAAACTGATATAGCATGGAAAAAAAGAAACTAATTTCTGCCATATAATTTCAAACTTTTAAGTGTAAATGCCAAGGTGTTTTCATGTAAAATTTCCTAAATTGGTTGTTTGGTTTTGTTGTTTTTGTTTAGTGGCATATCAACCTCCAATACTGAAGTCTAAATATATTTATATGCAATTCTTTTTTAAGATAATAATGTTTTTTTGTCATATAAAACTTACTAATTAACCTATAGCTTGGAGAGAGAGAGAGAAGGTGAAATCATACCTATTCCAAGAGTATTTGCAAGTAAGTGAATAGAACAAACCCAACTGGAATTGGAACTCACTCTCGAATTAACAATTCTGAGCCATTATCAATTACACTACCCACACATCTAAGCTTACAGCATCAGCTATTCCCAAGTGGTCACTCTTCTAGGTACTACTCATGTATCAATGTTGCTTAACTTTGGTGATTGTATGAGAATGGTTTTTTTAATGTGATATGGCCATAAGCCTCCTGTGTAATGAAGTAGATCCAATGATCTATTACCTCAGAACTTTTCAAGATTTCCAGATTCTTCTGACAAGCCAGGTATGAAAAATGTGCTATAATAATAATAATAATAATAATAATAATAAGGAATAAAAACAGTGTATTTACTTTAACACACACACATACATACATACATAGAATATATTCTTTTTTGGAGTAAGTTTCTTTTAAATTGATTATTATTATTTTTTTACTACAATGATGTCCACATTATTTACATTATTCGGACTATTGTCCTCATCTTTGTCGCCATATTTATCACAACATTTCGGCCGTTGTATGCTCCTGCCTTCTTCAGGTGGTTGGAATTTCGAACTGAAACCTTTATTTCGCTCACTGGGGTAGACTCTTCTAGTTCCACCCTGCACAAAGCCCAAGAGCCACTCGAGGTAGAGGGTTACAGAGTAAGAGGCACAGTTCATGGGGATAGGAAAGATAATGGTTGCCCGTTAACTTGAACATGTCAAGATTGTAGTGATTGGGGAAGCATATTCTTGAGAGTTGGTTCCATAAACTAGTGATTTGTGGGAAGAAGCTGCTCAATTGGAACATATATCTCATCAATGGAATATGAAGGGAATGAGGGTGGTTTGCGACAATGTGTGTGGCATGGCTGGTCTTAGGTATGATGGTTAGAACTGGTGGAACTAAGGGATGTAGTTTGTCTGAACACTTATTCTAAATTCAGAGAGAAGACATCAATAATTATAAAATTTACAAATATGATTTCAAACTGAACATTTATTTCTGATGTAATTTTTTTGTTACAATTGCTAAAATGAAAAAAAATAGGCAAGAATGTGGATCATTTCCAAAAATTGTCCCTGGCTTCAGCGCCAATTCCTACCGCCTTATCTCCAATTAAAGTAGAAAGCCATCATTCTCTCTCGTTGTTGTCCTGTGTGCCACCAGCTAGCCAGCCACCCACCAGGATGCACGATTATTCTCCCAGCCCAGGTTGAGTTTGCAGAGCTGTTCATAAGATCAATACTCAAGTAGTTGCTGCCTCCTTCCCTTCCTGTGTCTCTCCAACTGATAGGCAACCAACTGACCAGATATTCATGTTAGATAAACTGAGATTTATCATTTAGCCAGAGTAAACAGCAGGAACCAACAAGAAAAAGAGGAAGAGAAAAGAAACTTTAGCATTGGCAGCTTTAAGCAGCAGAAAGCAATGATGGCGACTGTGGAATGGTCAATGCTTTGCAATCAAACACAATAACATCAAGTGATAGAAGAGTAGGCACTGGTGATTAGGGATGATAGACAAAGACATACACGTTGCCCTCTTGCTCCAGCCACAAATGTCCTTGTGGTTTGTATATTTAATACATAGGAACACTTGTATCAATCAGTGCTTGGTGCCTCCCTGGTCTGTTCACAATACCAACTCAAGCAAAATTATCCATTTCTTTGTGTGACAAACAATTGGGACATTTTCACTGCAGACAGTAAAAAACGTGTCACAAAGGTAGCTGTTTAAACCTGAATGTCAAGGTATTTTAAGTATCTTGACTTATAAGAACAGGTGATATACCAGGATAATGACATCACAGAATAAGAAACAAACAAATGGTTTTCCCTCATATATGAGTGCATTTATTTTTAATCTCACCATATTAAAGAAGTATTGAAGTATGAGAAATAGAATACCTTTTTTATTTAACAATAACCTATAATATCACAAATTGTAGCATTTACAGAATGAGATTAGAAAATCGCAATCCAAGGCCTTATTATTCCCACTGGAAGAACCACTCCCTGACTGACCATATGTTCAGGGGTGTAGCCGTTCTCACCACACTTAACCAATTGTAGGCTGGTGATGCTTTTTAACCCATAGTTGAAGGTTTTCAATGCAGACTTATCCTTCTAAATTGGTTGCCACCCAACCTGCTATTTATCCATAATTGGGGAGAGAAGAGATGGATTCATACCTTTCCTAAGGCTATTTGCATGTAAATGAATGGAACAAACCACTATCCACCTTGCCTCCATGTATCTATCTCTTTCTGTCATATATATATATATATATATATATATATATATATATGATCAACACTGCATGGTGATTGTTAGTATATTTCTCTCTCTCTCTCTCTATATATATATATATATATAATAAGAAGACGGAGACTTTAATTATCCATTTTGTTTATAATTTTTATTTCATGAACACCGATATGTTCATCTCATCAGAACAAAAACCTGGTTTGTCTAATGAGATGAACATCTTGGTGTTTATGAAATAAAAATTATAATCAAAATGGATAATTAAAGTCTCCGTCTTCTTATCATTATAATGCTCTGTAGTCTACATTGAGCTCTCCCTGGATTTATATCCTCCTTGGAATTATCCCTTCCAGTCAGAAACTGGTAAAATGTATAATTATATATATATATATATATATATATATATATATATGAGAAATAACAATAGATATTTTTATATATCTAAAACAATATTGGGGGGAAAAATGTATGACAAAGTGGAAAAAGTTTTCTTGTGAACTTCATCAGACTAAATTTGTTATGTTGGGGAGACTGTACATGCATATGAACCATGGATACTGGGAATTTTAAATCAATTCTTTTTTTTTTAAATTTAAAGTTCTCAATATCTCTGGTTCATGCACATGTGTAGCTGCACAAAAATAAAACTTATTACTCCAATGAAGTCCTAAAAAACAAAATGCATCACAAGAAAACTTGTGTCCTTGTTAGTTTGCACATGAATCATCATACACACACATGTGTATATATATATATATATATATATATATATATATGCACATACATGGATGCACACATGATACACAAAAATGGAAATAGATTTAACAGTCTCAGGGGTCATGTGGGGATAGGGGGGGCATCTTTCATCACAACCACTAAGACCAAACCTAATGATTTTATTACCACATTGGCAGAAATTTACTTTTGACAACAATCCAAAAATGAGATCAAGGCTCACTACAAATACAGAAAATGAACAATGAAACATTAAAAGAACATAAGGAAATTTTATTCCTTTAATTTGCCTGAAGAAGGTCATGAGACTTGAAACACTTATAGCAAAAATATGAAGATAAAATATAATATATACACAAAAACAAATCCACATTATAACCAAAAAGTTTGTGGTTTCTCTCTTTTTATATATATATATATATATATATATATATATATTTGCAATATGTAAAAGATATTATATCACATAATATTTTTTATTTAACAATAGCCTATTAGATTGGATTAAAAATGTGAAAGAAATCTAATGTAAATGTAAAAAGTAAAAGAATATATAGACTAAGAAATTTCTATTTCATAAATATCAAATCATTAATTGAAACAGTTTAATTAATCATTAACTTGGTTAGTAGATACGATCAAAATGATTGCACATTCTTATAAACAAAATCAATGGATAGATCATAAATGCTTTAAACACAGTAAAAATTCTTAGCCTATTTGTAAACACTAACCAATAAAATAATTTAAAATAGTCATTCTAGTACTAAATAGTGACTTATAGCTGTTAGGTAAATGAATAATCCATTAATTTCCACTGTTTCATTTTTGGAATGATAGGCATTAATGGATTATAGGTAGAGGAGCCTATAATTTATACCAGGTTTTTATTAACTTATAATTAATACCTAGTTTCCTGGAGTAAGTGAAGTCTGTGAGTCTTGGGGAAGACCATCCTTCTTCCAATCTTGTGGACTGGCACTATAGAATCACAAAGAACTGTACCAAATAACAGAAAGCACATCGCTTGAAGACTACAAATAGCAGCAACAACTAAAATGATAGTACATGTAACTTGAAGAGAAAATAATGGTATAATCAAGATGTTAGAATTCCTTCCACTCTACTTCAAATAAAAGGTTAGGAAAGAAGACCCCCATCAATAATGAAAAGAGTGATAATAGCTACTGGACTTGAGAAACCTATTTCCCTGAAAAATTGTTTTAAAAGAAAGATTTTATAAATTTCAAATGAAAGTAGTACAAGTTGCTTGGACAAATGAATGCCTAATAATACTTTTACCATTACCATAATTTTTTTGCTATGTCCTTTCCATAAGTTGGCATTCCTAACTCTCTGTAGAGTTTTCTTTATTATCGATAAATTGCCATAGATTCTTGGGAAAGTATGTGGTTTCTTATTTTCTTCTATATCATTTGCAATTTAGAGTATTCCTTCTCTTAGACTGGTTACCAGACAAGGCTAAAGAGCCTGGTCTACCATACTATTTAACCTATAGCTGGTGGTGAAGAGACAAATTCATGCCTTTCCTAAGAGCATCTGTACAAAATTCAACTCAGCTCAGAAATTCCACCATGGGACAACCAAAAAAATAATAGTGGATTTTTATTTTTATTTTTTATAATTAATACCAGATTTGTAGCATTTATAATTAGGCATTAATAGGTTAGACAAAACATTGAAGATTTATTTTAATGTAATCAAATATTTAATTCAAAAAGAGGATACATAAATATGGGCATTTTTTTTCTTTTCTTGAATCATTTAAGTAGTCATAAAAGTAATTAAATGAGGGAGCCACTTAGGTTTTGTTCTGGTTTTCTCTGTAATCTTTTAAGAGCAAAGACATCACAAAAAGTATCTGCATTGTTTGTTATATTTATTACTGAACTATTTGCTTTCTTTTTGACCTTTATTCATTTTTAAAACTATTCCTTATTTATGGGTTACATTTTTGTGCCAAATGGGGCCTTTATGCTGCCATTGATATCAAAATAGGAATCAATATGTTTATAATTGATTACCTCTCCAAAATAAATAACTGAATATTCATCTCTCTGCCATCTCCCTAAAAATTAACAAAAAGAAGATTTCTCTAAAAGGGATATTGAAAAAAAAATGTTGCTTGCGGGGAATATGTTTCAAAGATCATTAAATAAACATGGCCTAGTGACTGCGAGAATGTGGCATGATATTAAATGTCAAAAATGTACATACAAAAAAGAAATAACAGAATAAGGAAGATAAAAGGTGAGTGGAAATGAAACCTTTTTAATGTTGGGATCTGAAAATACAGGTCGACAGTATGCAATATATTCAAGTGCTAATCAATAATAAATAAATTTAAATAAAAAAAAAACGTCAATCTAAGAATTAGCTGAGTTTGTAAAACACAGCTGTTTTCCAGACTATTTCAGACAAAATGGAGTATGCTCTTGCCAATATATCAAAAGATCTATTTTATAAGCTAGAAAATGTTTTTGGCCATAAAAAAAGACATAAAATAATATGGAAACATTGGAGAAAGGGAGTAAGGACAATAATAATATCAATATAAAATTTCAACAAAGAGAAAAGGAAACTAAATTTTATTTCAATTAGTTATCTTTTATAAGCCATGTCCTTTCAGGATATCGGGGTTTATGTCTCTCCATAATTTCCTATCTTTTACATCTCTTAGCAATGTTTATCTTATAACTACCCCTGCCATCTATTAATACAAATTTGTTAGGTTTTCTTTGAGGTTTCCCCAGTTGCTCTTACTTTCAGTATGTCTTGTGAATGTTAAAATTCTGCAAACTCTCTTTCCTCATTAATATGTGCAAGAATTTTCAACTATCTCTTTCTGATTTCTGATACAAGTATCCCTTTTATCCCCAATTTCATTCAAACTTCCTCATTACTCACATGCTCTGTCCATAGTATTCTCAGTATCCTTCTGTAGAACCACTTCTCCTCTTCAACTGTGATGAAATTTTCCAGAATTCAATAAAGGAGAATTGATTTACACAAGTTTTTAAAAAAATGGTAATGGTAATAGCCGTTTCCCTACAAGGAAACAGTTGGCATTTATTGACTGAACAGCCAATACTGATTTCTGTTGAAATAATTTTTCAGGAAATTAGGCTTCTCAAGTCCTCTATTGATGTGGGTTTCCTTCCTAACCTTTTGTTTGAAGTAGTGTTGAACAACAATATCTGCCATGAAAATTGTGATAGAATAACAAGAAGCAAGCGAAGTTTCATTTGTAGGAAAGGAGTTATAGAGTGGAAAATAATTCATCAACCACAACATTGTGTAAATGCTTTTGAACACCGTCAAGGCTGGAAAGTAAGAATTTGGCGACCTCCAGAACAAATATGGCAAAAATACTCCATTTTTGGTCCAACCTGACCCTTGTAAAGAAAGAGCATGCCAGGTAGAATCAGATACTTTCTTTGAGCAGTACCAGAAACTAAGCATTTTTTCATAACCTTTACTAGTTCTAATATTAGCCATTTCCGCATATGGAAAAAATTGGCATTCATTGGCTGAGCAGCCAGTACTGCTTTCATTTGAAATTTATAAAACCTTGCTCTTAAAACAATTTTTCGGGAAAATAGGTTTTTCAATTCCAGCAGGTGTTATTGCTTTTTCTTTGATGGGGATTTCCTTCTTAACCTTTTATTTGAAGTAGCATAGATTATCAGCATCTTGATTATATTATTTTCTCTTTAAGTTACACATGATATCTATCTTAGTTGTTAGTGCTGTTGAAAGTCCTCAAGTGATGTGGTTTCTGTTATTTGGTACAGTTCTTTGTTTGTAAATCTGTAGCACCAGTCTACAATATTCAAAGAAGGGTGGTCTTTGCAAAAATTTTTCAGGCTTTTCACCTGCTCTGGTTTTCATTTAAGCCAGTAACAACAGAGATGATAATTAGAAACAATACAAACAATGAATTTGTTGCAAAAATGAAAGTAAAATATGTTATTAAAAATATCTATCAGAATAAAAAGCTTATCTAATGGATAATAAGAATGAAAACCTATCAGTGACATGTTTCATTCCAAGAAGGATCTCCTTTAAATGAATATCTATATTATTGATGGAAAATCATATTTAGGAAAAAGATGGTCAGGAGATATGTGACACATACTCTGCTTATATCAAAATTTTAAAGATGCAATCATATTAAAAATTCAAATTGAATTTTTGGACATCCAATCTGTAGGGGGAAAGGTAAATGTGTTTTACCTCCTACAGGTATTAAAAATTGAAATAGAACTTTTGGACATCCAATCTATAGGGAGGGGAGGTAAATGTGTTTGACCCCCCCCCCTATATATTTTTTTCATCACAAATGAAACAAAAATGAGTAGTCAACAAGAGAATAATAAAGTTAAAATGATATATTCATTCAACAATTGAAAAAATATTTATGCAACAATATTTGGTACAAAATATTGGATGAGATGTGAATTTAAATTGTTCATCAGTTCTTATTTGTTTGGGTTTAAGTAACTTAACTTTATAGTGCTTGGTTTTGATTAAGTATGTGTTACAAAATTATGTGTATGAAAATTAACTTGTGTGCTTCAGTATTATTGTGTTTGTGGCAAAATTAAACACTTCTGTTTTGCATATTAGTTAACAATAATGTTCTTGACTAACTGCAATTTCAACAAAGTTGTCATTTTTTTGTAACATGTGTTGTTTGCTGTGAAATATGTTGCTTAAGTGAGAATTATTTACAGACTGAGATGTTGTTAATGGTAAGTTTAACATTAAGTCTAAAATACAAAATTGCGTGACAGGTTCTGGTGTCAAATTGAAATTTTTGTCCTCCTCACTAGCTATGATGAATAACATTTCATTTTTATAGAAAACTTGTGTCACAGGATAGGCTCACAAGTGTCTTGGCACAATTTATGTTTTTGTTGAGGTCAGTACAGTTCGGATGTATTGTTATCTTTCTATTAATTCATACAGTATCTTTTAGTAGAGATCTGTATCTGAGTAGACACCATGGGTATCCACTGAAAATAATGTTTGAAGTAATGAAAATGTTGGATTAAAAATAAATCCATTAATTCTTAAGAAATTACATCTAATATAAGTAAATTTTGAAGTTAGCATATCTCATTTAGCTTTTTATTATTTTTAATTATACCACACTATATTAATAGTAATTTTGCAAGGAAAGGAGATACGTTGTCTGATCCAGGATGTAAATTTACTATAGAAGATTTCAAGATTAGTGTACTTTCAATACATTTTTGTCTTAATAAATTTATTTCTTCTTTTTTAATAAGAAACACATTGTTTTAACGACTAATGTCCAGTTATCTCCATTTCATGAATGTTCAGGTCAAATACTGGGACATATCCTTCTCCTAATTCACATTTAATTAATTAGAAATCTATGAACATGGTGAAAAGAAGGTCAAATGACGGAACAGAGGTGTAGCATTGAATTGTAATTTGACTCGGATCTGCTGGCAAAAATTCAGTTTGAGTTTGGAAAGATTGCTTTTGATGAAATTTGATTGTTTAACAATCCTTCTATGACATTTTTAGTCTGGTTGACAAATTGGAGAGGAATATTATCTTCTTTTATTTGCCATAATCCTGAAGTATCATGACTCTCTTCAACTTCCTGTCCCTTGATGCTCTAAGCAGTGTTTGACTCTTTATAATCCCACTTTGTCATTCATTCACCCAAACACAGTGGATAGGTTTCTCTCTGCCTCTCCTTTCAATATGTTCTGTGGGTGTTAAATTATCAATTTTTTATGTGCCCTATAAATTTCAAATGTTTCTTTCTGATTTTAAGCATGTGTTCTTCTAGTTAGTATTTTCTTCAAAACTTCCTACTTGTTCATATGTCTTGTCCATGGTATTCTCAGTGTTTGCTAGTTTTAATCAGGTTGACAAATTGAAGAAAGATATTGTCAACTCATAGCATATGATTAAAAATTATTACTGATACATTTAGAAGAGATCAACTCTTTTTGCTTGTGTTTTTAACAAGATGCTTTTCTTACCTCATTGATAAGTTTAGTGTTAAACCTGAAGACTCCACTTGTAGAGTAGAGTGCCACAGCCACACCACTCTAGGTGTTGCTGCTGTGATTTCTATCCTGATAAATCTTACTGACAACATATCTTCTTTCATATGCCATGTCCCTTCATGACATTGGTGATCATGGCTCTCTACAAATTCTTGTCTTTTGTAGCTTTTAATAAATTTTGTCTTTTTGCTATCTCTCCGAAATGTTGTTCCACCTTCCATTTACACAAGTTTACTAGGTAGTTATGTTTTATTATTATCTGTCCCTCTTGCTTCAATCTGTCCTGTGAGTACCAAATTTTCTAAGCTCTCTTTCCTCATGTTCCCTAGAAATTTCAATTATCTCTTACTTTTGACAAGTCTAAGTGTCCTTTTTGTTTCCATTTTCTCTAAAACTTTCTCATTGCTCACATCTTTGGTTCATGGTATTCTCAGTATCCTTCTATAGAACTGCATTTCTGTTGCCTCAAGTCTCTTCTTCATCTGTGAAGAGGTTGTCAGAGGACTGATATTAGCTAACAGTTCAATATTGTTTTCTTTGTTTGGATAACATATGAACTGTTTAACAATGCATTTGGTGATGAGCAAGCTGTTCTTTATTATTTATCAAATAGGAAAATAAAACTAGGACAAAGATGATGATTATCAGGCAACGATTTTAGAGGGAACAAAACAGTACTTTTACAAGAACAGCATATAGAAAATGCTTCTTGGTACATTTTTTTAGACTAAACTTTCACAATGACTACAAAGATTGCTGGATAGAAATAAATAAAGTCAAACACTGATTTTGAAAATGGATAAAAAAACAAACAAAAAGGAACTAAATGATATAAAGAGATAAAAAAAAATGTTATGTATGGGAAATTTTACAAAATTCAAATGTGATTCTTCATGAATTTTAAATACTGGAATATTACAGTTTCAAAGAATAAATGCAAGATAGATCTTACTAAACTTAGATCTGAACAGAGGTAGTTATTATGAAACACACACACACACATATATATATATATATATATATATATATATAAATATGTATTGTTTTACTGATAGATCACCCAATACAAGGCCTAAGAACCACTCAAGCTAGAGGGTTACTGAGTGAAATTGCAAGGGAGGAGGGGAAATAAGAGAGTATTATGAAGACATTAAAGACCGATATTGGTTGACCCGTGACTTAAAGAAACTAAGATTGTAGTTGTTAGTGAAGCATTCTTGCAGGAGTTTGTTCCACAGAATAACAGTTCTGGGGAAGAAGTTATCTCAGTGGAACTTGCTCCTTATCAAAGGAACATGAAAGGAATGAACATGGCATGGTGGGACCTAACTGTAAAGATGTGAGCTGGTCGAGCTAAGGAATGTAGGTTGTCCGAATATCAGTTATATTAACAATGATATAGTAGTGAAAGGTTGCCAACATCTGTAGGATAAGAGTTGCAGAGTGGAGAATTATTCCTTACCCACAAGGCTGCATAAGTGCTTTTCAAATCTATCATGGCGGGATAATGAGTATTGGGCAGCACCAGCTTGGACATAGCACCAATACTCCATTCTTGGTCAGATCTGATTCTTATACAGACACAACATAGCAGCAGGATTTGGGTATTTTTCTGGAACAAAACAATGAACTGACCATTCTTTCAGCATCTTTTGTAATGACATAAATATATGCATTCCATTTACAGTTGGGAGTAAGCTTCAGCCCTAGTATGGTACCAAGACATGAAGCATCTTTGAGGGTACGACAACTCATCAGGATTGGTGCAAGTTCAGCGTCTGCTTGATGGTAATACTTTAAATTATCTATCTCTCTGTATACAAACAAAGATATAATCATAAGCTTTCGCAATATAAATAACAATAAAAACTAAAAACTGAAGCAAGGTTGATAATAAAAGCTTGCTGTTAAGAATTAATCAATAACCTTTATAGAAATGCCAATAGTTATATAGAGAAACTATTACTTGGATTTACTATTGAAGAAACATCTATAAATACCAGTGGAATGATCAGAAATAAAAAAAAAAAGAAATAAAACTGAAATGAAAAGACTCTTTTAAATTCAACATGGAAAAGTGTATGTGTTCAGAGGTTCTATAAACAAACAGAATGAAAGGATTTCACAAATTAAGAAAAATTAACAAGGAACCTGAGAAACAAAATAGGAAAAAGGGTAATAAACACTTTTACAGGATTCTGAAAATATAACACAAAGTACTACATTTAAGGTGAAAATTAAGGTAAAAATACATTTTAGCAAACAAGAAATTTTAGATCAATATGTTAGAGAAAGAAATTTAAATATAAAATAGTGATCAATTAATTTTTTAAAAACTCTAAAACAACCTGGTATAAAAAAAAATGCAACACATTACCTTAATGGAGAAATTCACTTACCTGAAAGAATAAGAAAGAAAAAACTATTAACCATTGTGTTAAGCAAGTTTTTCAACAATGCAAAATATTGATTCAAATGCAAAACAAAAAGATGCCTGAATCAAAGATCCAGCAACAATCCTACCCAAGGTTAGCATGGAATAACATAAGGAATACAAAACTCAACCAATAGGTATTAATTGATTAGTGACAAAAACAAGAAAAATTATAGAAAAGTAAATACACAAAACAAGGTGACAGTATATTTGCAGGGAAGTGCAATTGATGAACAGAAAAGAGGAAGAACTGCAAAGAAAAGGAAACTTATTCCAGTGCTCTTGCTTTCAGACAAAAGTCAACAAATTCTTCTTCTTCTTTTTCTTCCCTTGTCCTTTCAGGATGTTGGTGATCATGGCTCTCTAAAATTTCCTGTTTTTGTAGCTCTTAATAACTTTTGTCTTTTTATTATCTCTTCTAAAACTTCTGCCATACATTTACTCAAGCTTGCTAGGTAAGTTATGCAGTGTTTTCCTCTGTTCCACTTGTCTTCAATCTGCTCTGTGAGTATCAAATTTTCCAAGACCTCTTTCCTCATTATGTGACCTAGAAAGTTCAACTGCCTCTTTCTGAGATCAAGTATGTTTACTTTTTGTTTCCATTTTTTCTCAAACTTGGTTGTTGCTCACATGTTCAGTCTATGGTATTCTCAGTATCCTTCTGCTGCTTCAAGTCTCTTCTTAATCTTTCAGGAGATTGCCTAGCATTGCTGTATAAGTCTCATATTACAGAACAGTTCTGTACACTTTTCTTTGAAATTTTTCTATTTCTTAATACATTGTTTAGCTTTTGAGAGGCATCTTTCCCTATTCAAATATGTCTTCTCATTTCAGTAATGCACTTTCTGTCCTCAGTTAAAACTCTTCCCAGATATATAAATTGTTATACTTGTTTGATTGTAATATCTCCAATTTGGAATTTGTATATTGGGCTGTTCCTTTTATTAACAACTATGCATTCTGTCTTCTTGCAATTGTTGTCAAGTCCTTTCTTCTCATTTTCTTTCAATACATTCTGTAGGAGTTCTTGTAATTTTTTTGTCTGCTCTCAATACTGTGTCATTTGCTTATCTTAGGTTGTTAAGATTATGGGCTGCCAATAATGAATCCTATTAGGACTTGTAATTCTCTCAGTAAGTCTGATGAGAAAAAAAAATCCTTGTTTTACACACCTTTCTATTTGTGGATTTTTACTGAATTTTTCTATCCATATGCAGGTAGTTTGCTGCCAGTATAGATTCTGGATTATTTGAATATCTTTACCAAGTATGTCATGGTTAACGAGCAATTCCAACGATTCTTTGTGATATATTTCTTCAGGATACAGACGAGCATGTCTCTCCACAGTTCTCTTTTCTTTATTTTCTTGGGGGAAAACAGTGAGGCGGTTTCACAGTCTTTTCTATGATTTTAAATTCAGAGCTGTTCTTTTAGATGGGTTGTCAAAGCTAAATGGCACTGTCTACTCTGCTATTTAATCCATAATATACTCTGCCAGGAGAAGATGTGGATTCATGCCTTTCCCAAGATTATTAATGTGAAAATAAATGTAACAAACATGGCTGGAATTTGAACCCAGCTTGTTGTTTCCACTTTCTGTGCCAATGATCTTATGCCATTCACACATCTACCAAACTTTGCAAATACTAAAACCAGAAAAAGTCATATATCAAAGCAATATATCTGTTCACATTTAACTCTGATGTCACACCACTTTCTTTAGAAAACATACAGATACATATAATTAGAACATGTAACACTAAGTGTTCTTTGATAATGGTAGGCCTTTAATAAGAAAGCACAAATTCACTGGTATAAATTGATAGATACTGGTTTCTAGCTTTCATTAAATATATATAATGACTGCAAACACAAGACAATGGTCAGAAGGCTGAAAAATAAAGTTTAAATCATTCAGTCTAAGTTAATGATCACCATCCTTAAGGGCTGACATTCATTCACACATTTAAGGATTTAAATTCAAACATCAGTAGAAGTATTTTGAAAATATTAATTTCATTTTGTTAGGAAACATGAAACCATAATCAAATATTCATTCAGAAGATGTCGACTGATGTTAAATTAAAATTTTTGAAGATTATAGTTATCAGGGAAGCAAGTAAGAGGAAGGGAGTTCCACTGTCAGGAAGTGTGAGAGAAGAAGCTGTTGGTATATATATATATATATATATATATATATATATATATATATATATACACACACACACACACACTGAAACAGCTTCTTTAAATTTAGGTCAATGAATTGGAAGTCAGTTTAACTGACAATAACTCGTATTTTTCAAAATCTCACTTCTTAAAAGTGTTATTTAACTTCTCTCTTTAAAATTTTTTTCCTCATCTTCACATTAGTTTCTTTCCTGTTTTTCATCTTTATTTATATCCCTCTCTAGATCTTACATCTCTTTCTCACCCTTGTTTCTCACTCCCACATATGCACTGTCACAGAAATTTTGTTATTTAAACCCGGAGATATATTTTCTGTTTTCTTCTTGAATTTGTAGGTCTGATGAATTGGGTCATTATTAAGATTCCAGTGAGATAAATTATAACCATGAAATATTAGTGTTAGAGCCTTTTATATTATATTCTTACTCTGTCTTTGACACAGAGCGCTACCTGGATTATATCCTCTTGTGTGTGTATATATATATATATATATATATATATATATATATATATATATATATATATATAATATCATATAATATTAATAATATTAATATTACATAATTATAATAATATTATATAATAATATTAATGCTCTGTAAGTTTACATTGAGCACTATTTTGTAAAAATAAAAATATCTATAAGAACACCGGATTATATATCTTACTGTTCTTTCTTTTTATATATATATATATATATATATATATATATAAAGGAATCTCACTAGTTTTCAGATTGATCTGTGTGTTATCATTCAGTTCTGATGTTTCAATCAAGTAGCATTAATTTACTGTTGGTAGGAGTTGCTCAAAAGCTTTCTTGATCTGATTGAGCTCATTGATTTGCCTCACACAATACTAAATATACACATCTTTTTTTCCCCAAACCTTTGTTTTATAATATAATATATATTATATTTTTATATATATATATATATATATATATATATATATATATATATATATATATATATATATATACTTGTTCATGTCTAGAGTTAACCTGTATTTTCCTCGCATAAACTGTACCACTTACTCTGTAAACTTCTACCTCAAGTGGCTGCTGGGCCTTTTACAGGAGAACATTATTATAAAAATAAAATGGCTTTTAACTGAGATGATGTTTTAAAAATAATTCTATAAATGTAGGATAGAAAAACCTGGATTCTTGAAGTTTAAACTGAGGAAAGAGGTTCCAGTGGTTTTATAAATGGATGTTCTACACAAGTGCTTAAGATATGACTGTGCTTCACAACAAGAGCTGGCACCCTCAAGTGAATTCTTACAACCATGAAAATCATGAAAGCAGCACCTGTTGAAAAGATGAACCTATTAGGATAAGAAAAATCTTGTGGCTTTCAATTTTCAAAGGACAAGACACAGGTGCATCTTTATATAAGCAATAAATGATGCTCTTTACACACACACACACACATACATACATACATACATACATACATACATATATATAGAAAATTAAGTATGTGCTTGAAATTTGCTTTAAATATATGTTAATTTATGGATATAAATATATGTTAACTTGAAGCAATTATTCTTTTTGTGCATTCACTTAAATTTGGGAAAAATATTAAAAAAAGACAGAAACAAATAAGATAAAACTGAATAGTAATATATATATATATATATATATATATATATATATAAAAATATGTAATAAATAAAATTAAAAGTTCAGCTCATTGACTCATCAGGAGACTTCATTGTAAAGTCAACTTTAGAACCAGGTCTCCTGCACAGTGGAGATAAACTTTGCAAAAAAGTTAAACATTTCATTTGACTCATTACTATTAATACTCTATCTCTTGATATTATGCACTATAGTTAGAAAAACTGTTTAAAGACATTATTTCTAAAAAAGTTTTTTGTGAAGCACAATCTGTTTTATATATATATATATATATAGATAGATAGATACGCACACGCACACATACATACATACATACATAGACTGATGATTGTTAGAATGTTTGCATAATAAAAGCAGACACATAAAAAAGAATATTTTTAATAAGGATAGATTTTATAAATGGAAAATCTCATGAAATATATTACTTCATATATCCTGAAAAGTATATTTGATTATAATTTTTTTGTTAAAAACTTGACTTGCGTAATAAAATAATACAAAGGAAGTGCTGAAAAGTTTATAGCCTAAAAAAAAAAAATTCTCAATTGATCATGTGGTTAGATTTGGGGAAATTGGTTAGAGTAAGAACTTTTTTGCTTCACCTACATATACATATATTAATAATTTCACTGAAAGCAAGGCAACAGAGCCACTAACATGCAAGGTGTCACTGAATGTAAAAAATATCAGAAAACCATTATGAAGTAGCAAGAACAATAAAAGAACAGGAGATTTTTGAAGATCAAAGTTGACTGGGAAGCAAGAAGCCAGTAGAGAATTCCACAAGTAAAAAGTGCAATAGAAGAAACTGTTAGCATAGAACTTATGGTTACATCTAGCTATTTCAATTTTAAAATGATGGGATCTTGCCACCAATAGATATAAATATATTGTTAAAAATAATAGATATTTTAGATCTATTAATTGTTAATGCTTGTTTTTTTTTAATGATCAACTATCCATTCATAAATGTGTTTGTTATGTGTGGATAAACTGGCCAAAATTCATTTTGTGTTGTTTGAAGCTTTCAACTCACATAAGTCATTGTCAGGGTTGGGAATTGAGAAAAGAAAATTAAGTATGTTTTAAGAAGTTAATTGTCATATTTTTTGAGAACTACATTGAATGTGACTAAATAAAAGCAAGTTATGCAACAACTATGGCTAACATCATTTTTTTAGATGCATTGAAGAATGCACGGTTTCAGATTATAGTAATTTTTATTTATGGATGGTTGCTTAAGTTAGATGTAAATGGCTTCTAAAATTGATAATTCTCACTCCACCCAACATTAACTAATGTTGTCTATGAATTCATTTGCCTAATCTGAGAGTTCATTGCTGTAAATAATAAACACAAGTTATCTGATATAGGTTACTCAACAACCACTCTTTCATATAGATTCATGTGCCATTTATCTGACCAAAGTGCCATTAGATAACACATCAACAAGCACCACAAGAATTACAATATTAAACAACTCCTTTCTCCTAATACTTTATAAATCTAATTGACTAATGATTGTAGAAACCATTTGCATCTAACTGAAGCAACCATCCATAAATAAAAATAACTATGGTCTGGAATTTCACATTCTTGATTGCATATAAAAAAATTATTACATATCATTGTATGTCACTGTCAAATGACTTGCTGTATTTATTCATATTCAATTTATTTCAGCCAAGGAATAGCACTGGTTTTGGAATTATAAAACAGTCAGTTCTTTGGTGTTTTTTACTTTAGTACCGGAATTTACTATTGGTGGCCACAATAACAATATAAAATATGCAGATGACACAGCATTGATAGCAGACATGGACAGAAAACTATAAAAACTCCTACAGAAGAAAGGATTAAACATCAGCTGAAAAAAGAGAGAATGCATGATTGTCAGAAAAAGTGACAACACAAAATGCAAAATACAAATTGGAGGTACAAAAATCAAACAAGTTGAACAATTTAATTATCTTGGAAGTGTTTTAACAAAGGAGGGAAAATGTGACACTGAAATTCAAAGGTGCATTGGGATAGCGAAAGAAGCATTCCAAAAACTAAGCAGAATATTGCGAAAAAGTAAAAAACTTAGAAACAACGAGTACTGAACTGTTATGTAATATCTGTTCTCTTATATGGTAGTGAATGCTGAGCAATCTCCTCAAAGTTTAAGAAGAGACTTGAAGCAACACAAATGTGATTTGGCAAAAGGATGCTGAGGACATCATGGATTGAACATGTGAGTAACAACAAAGTTTTAAAGAAAATGGAAACAGAAACTGATACTTAACATCAGAAAGTAGCAATTGAAATTTCTAGGGCACATAATGAAGAAAGAGGGCTTGGAAAACCTGATATTCACAGGACAGATTGAAGACAAGAATGATAGAGAAAATCCATGCCTAGCTTATTTAGTGAGTTTGAGTAAATGGATGGTGAAACAAGGTTTAGGAGAGATAACAAGCAGAGAAACTTTATTAAGAGCTACAAAGGACAGAAATTTATGGAGAGCCATGATCACATACATTCTGAGGGGAGATGGCATATAATGATGATGATGAGACATTTCTATTTTTAGCATTTGAGTAATGTCTGGAAGATTATGTAGCAGCTTTGTTGGAATCCATACTTCCTACAAAAATTACTATTTTATACCTGGTATTTAACTGGAAATTGAATACTAGCTGCTACCACTGGAAGGAAATTCAGAACAGATGTACCTACAGAAGAACACCGATATATATCTGGGAAAGATGAAGCCATGAAAACACATGTATTTGTCTGTGTTGGGTAGGGCTCGGCTTGTAAAACAACATCAAAGGATAATTTAGTTGCCTGGCAATAAAACATAAAATCCTTCATTGCAAACAGCTAAACAGGGAAGTTGCAAGCCAATATTTTTATTTTCTGAACAGCTGTCTTGAAAATATTTAACCTTAAATAAAGAAGCAAGACAAGAACCTGAAGAAGAGTTACACACAAACAGAAAACAAAATATTAGATGATTATCTGAAAAGTTTAACCACAAGTAGGTAGCAAATGTTTTTTTTTGAAAAAAGCAAAAAAAAAAAAACAAAACAAATGAACTATTTTTAACTTGTGAATAATTCTATTTCATAATATATATACAAAAATTTACTTCCAGCCAAATATATTACAAATTTCTGAAAACTTCAAGAAATGTAAGTTTTAAATAAGGACTTAAACCTCAAATATGAAATAACTGCTATAGACTGGTATGCCATATCTACTTGTTTATAAGATGACTTCATATATAATGCAATCCCTGAATTTTTTTTGCATTAATTTTAACCCCTCCAGAAAAAAAAATCACCTGTGTATAGAGCAACTGGTCACTAAATATGCAGGATTTTTAATCTCTTCAAAAAAAAAAATTACTTGTGTATAGTATGAACCACTATTTTATGCTTATTTTGCACATTTATAAGTCTACCATTCACCCATGCTTAAAATACTGCTGCCACATATGGTCTAGAGCTCCTTGATAAAATCCAAAGAAGAATCAGCAATATTATTGGTCCTGATCTGGCTTCTCAGATTCAGTCAATTTCCCACTGCTGTACAGTTGTCTCTCTGTACCTTTTATTATAAATGCTTTCATGGTAATTGTTCAGATGAGCTCTTTGCTATGGTACCTAGGCTCTTTGAATTTAAGTGCAGTACTAGACTGGTGATGTGATCTCATCAATTTACAGTTGAGTTGGCTAAATGTAAGTGTAAATTCTATGCTTACAGTTTCTTTTGTTGCACTACTTGCTTGTGGATATCCCTTTCAGCTCCATACTTTCCAATCAACTTTAATCTGTAAAAATTCAAATGCAATGTCAATTACTATCTACTGTCCTCTTGATTACTCTTCTTTTGTTCTTGCTCCTTAATAATGTTTCTGTTTCTACACACAGTAACCCCTTGTGTCTCAGTGGCCTTGCATGGGGTGAACTTGATTAATTTATATATATATATATATATATATATATATATATATATAACATAGATATGTAACACATATATATAACACATAACATAACACAAACTCTTACATGATGATGCAAAGAAGCAATATTGATAAAACTGTCATAGTACAAAAAGAATAAACACTTTGATAATAACATATGAAAGTTGAAATTACTCAGACATTGAACAATTTTAATTCAAATATGTATCAGAAACAAAGAAAAGTGGTCTGAAAAAAAAAGAATTAAAAAATTCTCAATCTGTCAACTATGAATTGAAAATATCAGAATCAAGCAAGTACAAAAATTCAAATATGGAGGTAGTGTTTTAACAGAGGACAGAAAATATGAAACCTCAACTTGAAAGTGAACTGCAATAGCAAAAGACACTTTCCAAAAGCAAAGCAAAATATTAAGAAAAAGAAAAATCTTTTTATAAAAACGAACTGCTATATAATATCAGTCCTTCTACATGGCAGTGAATGCTGGATAATCACCTCACAGATGAAGAAGAGACTTGAGGCAACAGTAATATTGTTTCTCAGAAGGATGCTAAGAACACCTGTGACTGAACATGTGAGCAACAACAAAGTTTTAAGGAAAATGGAAGTAAACTTAGAATCAGTGACAATTGAAATTTCTTCATAATGAAGATGGTTGACACTCACAGGACATATTGAACACAAGAGAGACAAAGGAAAGTAGTGAATAATCTACCTACTGAGCTTGTGTAAATGGCTGGCAAAACAGGGATTAGGAGAGATAGTAAAAAGAGAAATAAAAAAGACAAGAATTT
>CAHIKZ030000990.1:82500-115000 GCA_903632075.3 Acanthosepion pharaonis | reverse complement strand
CTTATATAGCAGTGAATGTTGGATAATTTCACCATAGATGAGGAGAAAACTAGAGGCAGCAAAAATGTGGTTCTACAAAAGAATACTGAATATTCCATGGGTAGAGTGAGTAAACAACAAAGAAGTCAAAGAAAATGGCAAAAGAAAGAACACTTAGAATCAGGAAGGGATAGCTGTAATTTCTTGGACTCATAATGAAGGAGGGCTTGGAAAACAACACTCACTAGGTATAGTGGGCAAAAAAGGTAGGGGAAGGCTGGGAGTTACTTATCTGATGAGCTTGAGTAAATGGATGATGGAACTGGGATGGGAATCTTAGCAAAAGGAGAAAAACTGCTAAGGGTCACAATGGATAGGAAGATGTGGAGATCCAAGGCAAAGGTATACAGCATACAGAAGATCATGTAATTTTCAAATTATAATATCCTTATTAAAAATATTCATAATAGCTTTTACGTAGATCAGGTTTTATGATGCCAACTGAATGCAATCTAAATGTTTATTTATAAATAAAAATAAAATAAAAGATATTGTCCAGAGAAATATTTTTGATCAGCACAACATACCATATGCTTGAATAAATGATTATTCTCTTATTTTACTTGTTAGTATAGGCTCCTTGACATTCTATAACATTCATCAGTCTTTTAGATATTAATTTTGTTAAATTTTTAACTGTTTCAATATTTATATCATTTTCAGTCATTTTTATTGCTTCCCAGGGATTATCTTTGTTTTAATAGTTTTTTATTCTCACATATCTTTAAATGATTGCCCACAAGTTTTGGTTTTAATTAATAATAGGAATGACTGCAAAATACTTCACCCCACCTCCAATTTATAGGCAAAAACTATACAAATGCATGCTGGGATTTTTTCCTAGATGAGGCCACTTCTCAATATCATCTGACTTAATTCTGTTCTTCTTGAAGCCAGAACACTGCGATCTCATGTCCATATTCACTTTTGTGCATTAACATCATCTTAGTTTGTGAATGTTTTGCCTTATTATTGTTGCTTTGCCTTACATATATTATTGGCTTGTTTAATATTATTTTTGCTCTGTTCCTTTCTTTCTCTTGTTATTGTTTATTGCAAACTTTGTCGATTCTGTTTGTTGGCTAGTTCTGCCAATTACTCTATACTAATGGATTAATTTTTGAAGAGGTGATAAGCCATTCTACTAAACTGGTGTTTTTGAACCCTTAATCTTTTGATAAGCTAAGCAATAACCAGCTTTGTAGAATGGTTAAGAGTATTTTCTTACCAGTGTATACTATTTAGCTTAGTTGAAACTGATATGACTCAAAAAATATCTTATCCAAGAATTTAACAATAATTATCTGCATTTATCTTGATACCATTATTAAAATAGAAAGGACCTATCATTTTTCTATCAACTGGTTAAAGCGAATACATTACCTCCACACTGTTGTCTTCTAAGTTTTGTTGGTCTACTATTTGCATGAATAACCCAATGTCTGGTGCAGCCATCAGATTTATCCAATGTAGCTCTACATTCATCACTAAAATTTGCTTCAGAGAAATAAGTTGTCATGTACTTTTTCCCCTAACTTACATATTTCTTTTGGTGATGTTTACCTAAAGGTGGTACTTTAGATAATACACTTTTCTCTCTGCTTATATTTGCAATATCAGCTTCCTTAAAATGCTTCACAGCTTTTTTTGCAATTTCCAAAGTTGTCTTCCCAGCACTCAATAAGTTTACAATATTTTGTTTCTCTTTTGAGGTTATAATCATTCTAATGACCCAAGGCAATATTTGTATATCAGAAATTAAAAAATGAACATCAATAACTATACTATTAAATATATTTGTTTGAAATATAAAAAACAGCCCTCACATTGTATAATAAAATCTCACCATACCAAATATATTTATTTGTAATGAAAACAAATTTTATAAGCTGAAATTTACATTGTATATTTAACATCTGTCTATATTACCAAGATGTGGTGTTGTAACTATTTACATTATTAGGACTGTTGTCCTCACCTTTATTGTCATATTCACGATGTTTTGGCTGTTGTACATTTCAGCCTTCTCTAGATGATATACATTGGAATCTCAAACCAAACCCTTTGTTCTGTCGACTGGGGCAGATTATACGAGTTCCATGTGCCATGTCTTTTCTGGATATTTCAGTTATTTTCCTTTAGTAACTAAACTCTCCAAGTTGTTGTTTACCTCTGCTGTACCCAGGTATTGAACTAACAAATCTTTGGGTCAAGTCACCAGATAAAGGTGTTGGTTAAAGTAATTGAGTGATTTGACCAAAAAAGTTCAATATCTGGCCACAGCAGAGGTGAACAAAAACTCTGAAAGTGAGATATCCAAAAAAGGCATGGCATGTGAAACTAGAACAATCTACTTTGGTGAATAAAATAAAGAGTTCAGTTTTAAATTCTTATGTATATCACCTGAAGAAAGCTGGAGCATACAATTGCTGAAACATTGTGAATATGACAATAATGATAAGGACAACAGTTTGAATAATGTAAATAGTATATTTAACACATAAATATATCCAGAAAATTTGAATAAATATCAGTTGGTTAATATCAGTTTTACTGTGAAAACTGAGTTGTATTAAAAACAAATAAAATAAAAAAAGTGAAAGAAAAAAAATTTCCATAAATTTAAGAAGTCTCTTTTTTTAATAGACTTCCATTTCTTTAAGCCCATCACAAATTAAGCCCATCACAAATTTGCTGGAATTGATTCTTAAACAAAATTAACAATTAAAAAGGAATAAACTGAGATCAGGAGTGTCCATTAATTAGTAAGGCTTTTTTTTCTAATAATATTTAGTTAATTACTGATATTCATTTAGTCAATGTCTACACATAAATACTTTCCAAATAGCAAAAGTGGAAGCAGAAAGAAAATAAAAGTTGTTTGAAATAAATTAATTCATTTTTTTTATGGCTTATCAATCATTTGTAGGTTATTTAAAGCCAGAAAATATTTTTAGATTGCAAGAATTTTGGTAGGGAGATAATAATGGTTTAGTGATACAAGTCTAACTAATTAACCCATAGCTGGAGGGGGAGAAGAGGTGGATTCATATCTTTCCCAAGGGTATTTGCATGTAAGTTAATATAATGAATGCAAAGGGAATTAGAACTCAGCACACAGATTAATAATTTTTAGTCATTATCCATTATACCACCCACACATCCAAGCTTACAGCACCAGGTATTCCCAAGCAGTCATCCATCAAGGTACTGGCCATTGCTTAACTTCAGTGATCTTAGGGGAACTGATGTTCCAATATAATGTGGCCGTCATCAAGCAATGTTTGGTAACATTGCTTGATGATGAGATAAAAATTTTAAGTTTTGAAACAGAAATTTCCATGTCATAATATAAAATATTTTTGATAAAAAATTCATTAAAATATTATGCTCTATGTTGTATTGAGCATTTTTTTTACAAATGTAAATGCTAGAGAACTGTGGATTCTAAATCTGTTTGATTTTTCTCTTCATTTGGATATATATATATATATATATATATATATATATATATATATATTTCAGGAATTAGTCATTCCTAAAAAAATTTCGCTTGAAGATGGAACAGAGCTTGGTACTTTAATTCAATTTAATTCAAATAATTATATTGAAGTTTTTGGCTCTTGTTTTGAAACATGAGAACTCTTATGTAGCGATGGAATCATATTTTAAATAAATAATATATATATATATATATATATATATATATATATATATATATATATAACTGTTAGGTGCATAGAATTAAAAGAAATATTATGCTCTATGATGTATTGAGAATTTTTTTAGAAATGTAAATACCAGAGAACTGTGAATTCTAAATCTGTTTGTTTTTTCTCTCTTCATTTGGATATATATATATATATATATATATATATATATATATATATATATTATATTCAACTGTTATATCCATAGAATTAAAAGAAATTTTGACATATTGGAGTTAAGAAAGTGCGTCTTATACACAGAAAATATGGTAATTTAAAAAACAGTGCTTCCTTGTCTGTCACTCTGGAACTAACTCCGAAAGAAACATATTTAATATCCATGAGGGAGAACCGAAGGAGGAGCAGATCTAAAAGATACACAGCCTGACATGGTTATCAAGTCTAGGACATGATTTAACAGCCCTTTTTGTAGTAGGGGTGGATGTACCTCAGAGACAAGCAACAACATTTCAAAGAACCAGGAAGAATTTTTGTGATGGTGGCACTGAAATTCTCCAGTGAAATGATGGCCTACTGGCATGCAATGGCAGGCTCCCAACATAAACACGTGGAATGTTGAAGTCTGGAACCAACCCAAAACACGTGGCTCTTGGCAGAAAAAAAAACATACACCAACAGAAATATTGGGATATCTTATAACCAACCAACTCGATTAAAATCTATTTTCACAAGATCTTTCTCAATCAACATTCCAAGGTTAATTTACATTTTGTTCTTTAAAAGATTGGCTCCTATCAAATATATGATTTGAACTTTGTGATTTTGTTATTTAAATGCAGTGTTTATTAATATCTTAGAAATTTTAATTATTTTTTTCAGTTGAAAGATGTTTATACCACAAAATGAAAAAAAATTACAAATTCAACTCTTTGTAAATAATGCTAAATTTATTTTTTATTTTTCTTATAAACAGCAGTATTCTATTGACTGGTAACATTCCAATATCTAATAATTAATATTTTAGAAACTATTAATAAAAAAATAAACAAAAAAAATAGAAACAAAGAGAAAAATTTTTTTTTAAACAAGCAAGGTGATAATGCCACTAAGACGCAAAGGGTTTCTGGGAATAAAAAAAATTAGAAAATTTTAAGCATAGTACTAGATTATCTACATCAGTTTACAGTTGAATTGACTAGACATAACATAAGTTGTATAATAACAGTTTTTTCTCACACTTCTCCCATGTGGAACTCTCATCTGGGTCCATGCTTTCCAACCAGTTTTGATCTTCAAAATTTTAAATGCAATGTCAATCATTATCTACTGTCTTCCTGATTACTCTTCTATTGTTCTCACTCCTTAATAATGTTTGTTTTCTAATTCTTTCACACTCAGTAAATCCTTGTGTCTTAGTGGTTTAACTGCTTTGTATGGGGATGAAATGATTTTAGACCTTAGGAAAAGGAACAAAAAACCCATTCATAAACAGGAAACAAGAGATAAACCTTTACTCCTCTTTCAAAGACAGGGGAAAGAAGGAGTGTGAAATGGGTGATAGGCAAACCGATCTAATCCTATTGAAAAAAATAAAATAAATAAAAATTAATAAATAACATTTTTGAGTGTAAATAGAAACATTAGAAATATAGAGTTAAATTAAGAGCACATGCAATTCAAGTGTATGTATTCATGTAGGGACAGTTAATTATGTAACAACCATTTATTTTTTTAAAACTTATTTGTTTATGTGTGTGTATATTAATTTGGTATCACATTTGACATATATATATATATGATAATTATGCAAATCAATGTATTCTATCAATCAATACATTGTGATATAAGAAACAGTCAAGTGGGTCTAAATTAAAAAAAAATGAAAGACAAAAAACAAGAATCACTTAACAAGTAAACACAACAGAAATTACTATAAAACTTTGAGTGGACAAATCTTTCTGGTCAGACAGATATTTATTATTTAGTAAGAAGACAGCATTATGTAAGTCTCAGATAAGAGCAAGATTATAGTATCCACTACTTTTCATATTAAACATCAAGAAATAGACAAATAATTTTGAGATCATCTCCCTTGTCATTTTTTTAAACATTTTCCTGACTGTCCAGACTCTTTAGTTAAATATTTTTTTTAATCTGATGTTGAATCTGCTGAGATTCCATTAGCTCTAAAACATTGTGGAATGACTTATGTGGGAAGTGTGTTTTTTCTCACCATTATCTCCCTTTAATTTTCTTATTTATTATAGATTTATTTATTGCTGAGATTTTTTATAACTGACTCCTAACAAGTTCCACAGTTGACTATCTAACAGAATTTTTTGATAATTTTGATAATAATGAACTGATGTGATTTTGGTTGTTTTTGTTTAGCAGTATATCAATCTCTATGGGTTATTTAATGCTGAAATCTATATACTTTCTATGCTATTTTTATTAGATGATAATGGTTTTAGTGATATAAATTTTACTAATTAACCCATAGTTGTGGGGAGAAGAGGTGGATTCATACTTTCCCAAGGGTATTTGCATATAAGTGAATATAACAAACCCAACTGGAATTGGAACTCAGCTCTTTGATTAACAACTTCAAGCCATTATCCATTACATCACCTGCACATCCGAACTTACAGCACCTGGTATTGCCAAGTAGTCATCCATCTAGGTATTGACCAGGCTCAACATTGCTTAACTTTGGTGATCATAAGGATGTGAGAAAGGCAATAAAAATGAAGATAGATGAAAAAATTCACTTGAGAAATTAAGAAATATATTGAAATTTGAAAAATTTGTTTGTGGGAACAACTTTGAGAGGTATGGACTGAATTCAGACTTTGTACATAAACTATATACAGTAAGTCCCTGGATTATGACAGTCCTGGCCTACAACAATTCATGGTTACACCACAATTTCTATTAATCTTGTTTCATGATTGTACACCATATTGGATTGTTGTGCATTTGTTCTCTTTCATTTGTGTTGTGTTTGTGGAAACTTATTGCTCTTCATTATGGTTCCCAAACGTAGTGTAACCTCTTCTGATGGCAGTGCTTTGAAGAAAAGGAAAGCCTTCACCATGGAGATGAAATTACAGGTACATTCTGAATTACATAGAAAATTGTCTTACAATACATTGTAGGAATGGAACTGTACTAAGTTGAGGACCTACTGTAATACTAAGCCTTATTTTTCGAAAAGAATCTTTTTTTAAATTATCTGCCAATGTTGGATAACACAGCCTCTCGGATTATGGCTTTTCTGTCAGCATGTCACATAAGGCCATTCTTTTTAATGTTAACTTTGGAATAAAACACACACTACATCACAGGAAGGAAACAAATTAAGATACAATGTAATTAAAAAACACATTCAACTATTATTTTCTTTCTTTCTTTTCTTTTTCTTTAAAGCAAACATCAAATAATTTTCTTTTTTCAAAATTGTGTTATCATTCATGCATTTATATGGCAGCCATTTTTAATTTGATTTCTGCCTTTTGGTTTGGTTACTCATCAAGAAGAATGTTTGAATGAAACAAAATGATGGAATTGACCAATCTCTCCTGGAGATAGAAATATTCCCAGGTCAAAGAGAACAATATTTTCTTTTATCTCTCTTCAATATGTAGGTGATCATGGCTCTCCACAACTACCTATCCTTTAAAGCTTTTAGCAATATTTGTTCCTTTACTATAACTCCCAATTCATCTTCTTCCATCCATTTACACAATCATATTAGATAATTTACTTGATGTTTTCCTCTGCTCTTCTTGATTTCAATATACAGGGTGTGATGGGTAAATTTTTGCCATTTTATATTTTTAATTTCATGCACAGTGGATAAAGGCATTGGTCCTCAAGGACACATGGCACAGTGGATAAAGGTGTTGGTTAGATCCAGTGAAAGGACCCAAAGAATGTTAGTTCAATACCCGGTTAAGGCAGTGGAGAACTTTAAGAGGGAAATTAACAAGAGATAACTGATAACTGACATCCATTAAACATGTAAAACTAGAACAGTCTAACCCAGTGAACGAAATAAAGGGTTACATTCGACATTCCAACCACCTGAAGAAGGCCGGAGTGTACAACGGCCGAAACGTTGTAATAAATAAATTCAATAATAAATTCATTGTGTGTTATCAAAATTTCATCTGTCTCTTTTTGATTCTAATTATATGTGTCCTTTTTGTTTCTATTTTCATTAAAACTTTCTTATTGCTTATATGTTCAGTCTATGTTTTTCTCAGCATCCTTCTTTAGAATCATATCTCTGTTGCTTTAAATCTTCAAGATAAGTATTGGGTATATTTCAGCAGCAATTTTTCATTTATACAAGTTTGATTAAATACAAATAAAAATTCTTTGTTAAGGATTTTTTTGTTTATTCTTTCTATATTTTAGACTAGTTTACCAATTTTTAGTGAAAGTTTAAATATAAATTGTCCAATATCTGAGTACATTTGACTTTCATAAGCATATTACCAGCCAACACAACAATAAATCTTAAAAATCCTTACCAATAAAAAAAAAAAACAAACTCTACATCAGAAATTTAAAAAAAAAAAACAACTATAAATACAAAAATCATTAAGCATAAACGACAAACAACCCCAAATCAATAAAATGCTATCAAATTTAGGAATGAATACACAAAATATATTTAATTAAAAAATAACACAACAACAATAACTGGCATGTGAAAAAAAGAAAAAAGTCATGATGCATGAAGATGGGATATTTGAAAAATAATGAAACTGACATAGCACAAAAACAAGAACTCTAAAAATGGCATATATGAAAATTGAAAGTACTTGTACATTGGACAATTTATGCATAAACTTTTGCTAGAAATCAGGAAAATGGTTCAAAATATAGAAAAAAAGAACAAAACATATGTTTATAAAGAAGTTTCATTGGCCTTCAGCCAGACTTGTATAAATAAAGCATAAATCTATACTTGCAACAAAATCACCTTAGTGTGAAGTATATATAATAAAGACATAGACATGCAAACATTGTCTTAAATCTAAGAGATATAAATATAATAGATTATGTAATATAGCTGTCTCGAGCCTGGTGCAAAGGGATTAAGTACTGACAACAATCCCATAATTCAATCTACACTGGTCACATGGTAACCATCATATTTTTGGAGGGAAAAACAAAAGCAGAGTTGATGTACTCTTGCTTAGAAAAGAAGCTTGGCAAGATACAAGGTAGGTTGGAATGCATTGGTCACCATTGAATTTCAATGCTATTTGAGAATTTTTTTCTTTTGTATTAGGCATATGCAATGTGAAGCTTTTTTTCTTTCAGTATAAATTCACTTTTCGAGCATTCTTATAATTGTCTTTACCAGAAGAAAAAATTGATGTAATAAAAGATTAGATAAGAAGATATTGTATCCTAATCCATTTTAATATGAAGTATTGATAGAAAATATTCATGTGAATATCATTGTCGTAACTTGACATGTTTTACTCTTTAGACATTGAAAGTTTGTCCTGAAAGGGAGAAGAACTATTTTCCACCCTCCAACCTCTCTTTCACAGGCAGGATGTGGTGAGTCCCTCATTGATCCAGTACAATTACCATGGAAAGTGTTCAAACATCTCCACCAGTTCTGACCTTCTGGGCTAGGACCTGCCATGCCACTTACATAGTAGAAAATGACCCACATTCCCTCTGTATTCCATCAGCAAGAAGTAAGTTCCACTTAAATGGCTTCTCCCTGTGAACCACTGTCCAATGGAACAGACTCCCAAGAGGATGTTGCCTTGCTCACTACAATTTTAACCTGTTCAAGTCTAAAGTCAACCATTATCTTCCCCTCATCATAACCCTCTACCTTGAGTGGCCCCCAGGCATTGTACAGGTTGGACCTTACAATAAAAAAAAAAACAAGAAAAAAAGAGATTTTACAGAATGAGACCTGGTATAATGTTTGGATTAAAAGTGTGAATTACTAAATACTTTATCTCTGTTTTTTTTGGGGTTTTTTTTGTTTTTTTTGCCTCATGGAAACTTTGAGGGTGGAAGGAAGCTTTCAGGTACAGAATTTGGTTTCACAACTAACATATGTTTTACCTACTTTATCAGAAGTTTATTTCATTAACACTCTTGCAAGGGAGAGATTGCATGCTCTCAAATCAAGTGTTAATAATATTCTAACACAGTTTTTAATGCTTGATTACAGGCAGGTAAATGACTTTTATCTCCCTTGAGTATGATTCAATGTAGGATCAAGCCTATCAAATCAGATTCTTAGACTGCAAAATGGGAATAAACTAATTTTGGGGATTACTGAAATGTTTTTTGCACTTTGCATCTTTATTCTCTTGAGAGATGAACTTGACAAGCCTGCCTATTGCAGCTTTATGAATTAACACTTGCAGACCTGGGAATAAAATATGTCTGGTAACTTAGCATCTGGATGTGTGAGTAGTGCAGCAGATATTGATGCATAAAATTCAAATTTCAGCTTAGCCTATTATGTTCCCTCTATACTAATGCCATAAGGACATGTATATATACATTTCTTCTGCTCCCAGTTAAAGGTTAAATAGCAGAGTAGGCTGGGCTCTTTAGCTTTGGGTGGAAGAGAAAGACAATTCTAAAAGCTGTGGAAAAGACAACAGAAAACAGCTCAACTATCTTTTCCAAGAAATCATGGTAATTCACAAATAATAAAAAAAATGAATTATTGGAGAGCCATGATTGCCTACATTCAGAAAAGATAGAATTTGGCACCATTTTTGGTGTGTTTTAGGTTTATTTCTGGGGTTGGTAGCCTTTTCTTGTTAATTTGTTAGTCTCAAATTGCAAAAAAATTAGCCAATAATTAAAGGAAGGCATGTTTATTGAAAGAAATCACTTTTTAATAATGGATGGCTATTAGAAAAAAATGTTATTTAGCATATTCACTTTAATTGTGCATATGTTTCTATTCATCTTCTGAGTTATTCAAAAAATGAAATAAGTTTACACTATTTTCATGATTCTTGTTAAATCCATTTCTTTAGATGTTTCCCCTATCAATTAATGTGTTTCTTTCTAAAACCATATATTTTTACAGTTGCAATGTTGTTTTTTTTTTTTCAAAAACAAACTCACATTTAAGGCATTATTTTATGCTTTTATCTTTGGACATTATTTTTTTTTTAATTGAATGTTTGGAATGTACTTGGGATTTGAATAATGACTTCATCCCCAAAGGAATCACTTGCAGATTTTCTCCTATGAACCATGACTGTTTTATTTCCTTTCAATTGATGCTGAAATTTTTTTTTCTGATCTTTAAAGAAGAGATCAAAACTAGTGGCTACATTTTGAAATGTTAAACTTATCTTTTATCCAATTTCCACTTTGGTTAACATTTGTCCTCATTTGATGTTTCCATTCTACATTAATTTGAATTCTTATTTAAAATATTTAATTTTGCCCCAAGGAAGGTGATAAAGCCACTAAGATGAAAGGGTTACTGAGAATGAAAAAAAAACTAATAAAATGTTATCAAGGGGAAAGGGCAATAAAAGAGCCGTGTCCAAAATAACAGAAAAAGATGATTGATACTGCATTTAAATTTTTTAAGCTCATAGCTGACAGGAAAGCAAGAAGCCATAAGAGAGTTTTGCAAGTGAAAACTATGGGAGAAGAGACTATCAGCATAGATCTTATGGTTACATCTAGCAATTTCAACAATGAAATGTTGAGACTTCTCTGCCAGTCTGGTATGGCACTTAAACTTGTAAAGTCAAGGTACCAAAAAGGAAAGCTCATCAGAAAGATTAGGATAAAAATATTAAATTTTTGTTGTACTATCATGTTTCAGCAGGCACAACAGCTGAAACATTGTGATATTAAAGACAAAGACATCAGTCTGACTGTAAATAATGTAAATGATGATCATTTTATTTTTTTTTTTATTAAACCTTTTATTTGACAACATTTTCTGCTATTTTTGAAAAATCTTTTATTCAAGTAGAGGGAGATTATTGGTGAATTGAAAACAATGCAGAATAAAATTTGATGCTTTGTTGAGTTTCCTCATCTTTACATTGTCTCTTGTTCTTACATATTTTATTGTAGAACTGTTTTTAGAACAAGCAAACTGAAACAGCAAGTAACCAACTTGATGAATATGAATGATGACAGAAAAATAATAAAGACGGATGGTCTAAGGGCAAAAGTTACTTAAACCTGCAAAAGATAGGAAGTTGTAGAGAGCCATGATCACTCACACCTTGAAATGATATGGCATAAAATGAAGCTACCTTTACTCACTTCCACACTATTGCAGAAGTATGACTCATTTTGCCTTCTCAGGTTAATGTTTTCCATTAGCATGAAATGGAAAGATTATATTGAATCAATTGCTAGGCCTGCTGATAGGAAAGTTGGTTCACTGTGTCATGCAAGACAATTTTTCTTGCCAGAATTTATCTTGCACATTTATAAGTCTACCATTCATCGATGCATCAAATATTGCTGCCACATCTGGTCTGGTGCTTCTGCAATGCATTTAAAGATTCTTGATAAAATCCAAAGAAGAATCTCAATGTTATCATTCCTTCTCTATTATATCGGATTCAGTCACTTTCCAACCACCATAACATAACTTCCCTGTGCCTTTCCTATAAATATTTCCATGGTAATCATTTTGATGTGTTTTTCTCTTTGTATTTTGACTTTAAGAATTTAAGTGCAGTACTAGACTGGCAACTAGGTCCCATCATTTTAAAGGTGAAAAGGCGAGATGCAACCCTAAGTTCTATACTAACAGTTTCTCCTCTAACACTTCTTGTTTGTGGAAATCTCTTCTGGCTTCTTGCTTTCCAGTCAACTTTCACTTTCAAAAATTTAAATACAATCTTCTTAATTCTTGTTCTTTTATTGTTCTCTCTCCCTATATTGGTTTTTCTTTTTCTAATATTCTTTCACACATTGTAACCCCCTTGCATCTTAATGGCTTCATTGCTTTGCTTGGGGTAAAATGATTCAAAATTAAAAAATTAAGTTTTAAAAGTTAGATAAGAAAATACCAAGTTTTTATGCCTAAGCTCTTTAACTATAAAGCATGAACACATTAGAAAATGAAGTTTAATGTCATGTTTAAAGATCTGCTGCTTAAAAGAAACATGAATTTTAAAGTTAAAGTATCATTAAATTAATTAAAATTATAAATTCTTATATTTGTATTGAAAAGACTATTTCAACATTTCCTTTCTGATTATAAATATGAATATCTGTGTTATTTCTACCTTCTATAATTCACCTTCATTGCACAAATGTTCTTTCCATGGTATATTAATTAGAAAATATATCCTGAGGAGGCATGGTGGTGTAATGGACAGAGGCTCAGGTTGAATCCGTTACATTCACTTACATGCTAATACCCTTGGGAAAGGTATGAATCCTCTTCTTCTCCCACCAGCTATGGGTAAATAGCAGGACAGACCTAGTTCTATAGCCTTGGATGGCAACTGGTCTACCACAGAAAAAATGGCAACCTACTGCAGGAAAAAAATCTGCCTCGTCAGTCATGTATTGAAAGATACATGATCAGCTAAGCGTGTATCATGCATGGCACATAAACTGACATCCCTCTTATTTCAAGTCTCTTCTTCGTCTCTGAGGAGATAATCCTACATTCATTACCATTAGATATTATGTAACAGTGCAGCACACTCTTCTTTGTTTCTAATGATATTTTCCTATCTTTTCATACTTAGTTTCTGAAAGGCATCATATAGAAGTAAAATATAATTTCCCTGTGGAACAATTTCATGCAATATCCATTTATACAAGATGAATGTTGTTAATAAATATAAATTAATTAATGGTTTTGTTCTGTTACAAAAGCTAAATGAAAATAACAAATTTAAATTCAGTAACCATGGCATAAAGAAAGCTATAAATGAATTTCACTTGAAAAGATATATCTCATCATTTGAATGTTAGAAATGCATTTCAATTCAATGGTTATAGCATTCAGTCATATAAGAAAAACCCTCATACAGTGGTTTGTTAAGAAGGATTTCATAAAAGGTTTCTATAGAAGACGCTCAACTTTACATTTACCTGCACATGTTAACTTGCATAAATAGAATGCTATAAAAATGAAACCAATAGAATGAAAATCTAGTTATATCAACAAAATGCTGTAAAAGAACAGTATCTTGAAACGTACATCTTGTCATGTAAGCAAAATGTAATGAAAGACATGAAATCAATAACCTTTTTTTTCTTCTCCCCAAAAGAAATACTGAAAATCAAAATCAGATTCTATTTTTAGCTCATCTTGATTTTTTTTTCAGGCTCTCTTAATATGGCTTTATTGATGCATGAGGGAACCCTTAAGATTTTAATAGCCATCTGACAACCACTCATTCAATTATTGATGGCATAACTGCCAAATAAGGATGAGTCATTACCAAACTAAGTTAAGGCTGTTTTCTCTAATTTCTTCTTCCTTTAATAAGACAACTTCACAAGAATCAGATCAGACCAAGAACAGAGTATTGCTGCCATACACGAGGTAGTGCTACCCAATCCACCCTTTACTGTTCAACCTCTTGCTACAATGCTGTAACTTTACAAGAGTTAGGACAAGCCAAGAATGGAGTCAGTTATGTGCCATGAGTGATACATGCATAGGCGATCATGTATCTTTTGATACATGACTGACAAGGCAGATTTTTTCCTGCGGTAGGGTGCCATTTCTTTCTGCAGTAGACTAGTTGCCATCCAAGTCTATAGAACCTGGTCTGTCCTGCTATTTATCCATAGCTGGTGGAGGGGGAGAGAAGAAGAGTATTCATACCTTTCCCAAAGGTATTAGCACGTAAGTGAATATAATGGATTCCACTAGAATTTGAACTCTCCAATTCCTCAATCTGAGTCGCTATCCATTACTCCACTGTGCCTCCTAGAATGAAGTATTGTTGCCATATCTGAGCTGCTGCTGCTTCTTGGTCTTCACTGTTCAACTACAACAAAGTTCAAAATCACTTGTGCAATCTTGTGGGCAATGGATTATTTTCCAACCTGCAACCCTTATCCTACAGACAAAATGTTGCCGGCCTTTCACTACGATATCATTATTACTATGATAGATGTTCACACGACTTACATTCCTTAGTTCTGCCAGCTTGGACCTTCACAGCTAGAACCTGCCATGTTTACAGTGGCAAACCATCCTCATTCTCTTTGTATTCCTTTGATAAAAAGCAAGTTCCACTTGGACAGCTTCTTCTCTAGAACAAATTCCTGAGAGAATGCTTACTTGACAACTATAATCTTGGTCTCTTTAGGTCCAAGGTCAACTGATATCTATCCTACTTGTATTATAATACTCTCTCACATTCCTTTTCCCTGCCTCTTACAATTTCATTCAATAACCCTCTACCTTGAGTATAATTGGTTTCTAGATTATATTGGTCAACATTTCAGTGATAGAGTATCCATTTTCAGGATTTTACAAATATTGAATGCATTTACTGACTGGTACTCACTATTTTGAATGTATAGAGTAAATGCAGAATTGGTTTTAGGAGTTGGTAGAAATTAATTTGTTGCTTTGAAAAATTTTGTAGACACACTTGTATGTGAGTATTTATAAGTTAGTTATTAAAATAAAGAAGTCATCATTTGTAAAATAAGAAATTAATATTGACTAAAAGATATTTTCTACAATATCTACTGAGCTGTAAGATGTGTATCTCTGAAATTGTTACCAAATATATATTTCTAAATTACCTCTTATAAGCAAATATATATATTGTATTTGTTTCTCTCTGAGATGCTATGAAATGGACAAGTTGCTTTCTTCACTGCAAAAGAATAAGTGGTTATTGGTATGGAACATGAAAATGGTAAGCTAAGTTCAAATTATGGCCGAGTCTGTTGGATTCATTTTTGCACTACTGACCTTGGGTAAAGCAGGAATCCATTTCTTATCCTTAGCAAAACAGGGTTAAAAAGTAGGATACACTGAAGGACAATTCTAAATTGAAAACCATGATGAAAGCAACATGAAAATCCTCCACATGGCAATTCACAGACAATAAAGAAATGGAGTCTGTGGAGTGCCAATATTTGATATGACCCCAAGAGATATGGTACCATATAAAAAACATTCAAGGAATCACAGTGGAAAAAATAAATTATTCTCTGTGCAGATAGTAAAGAGTTTATAGTGACTCAGAAGAAGAAATTGGGGAACTGAGTTAGATTCCCAGCCAAGTTACTTAAATTTACTTTCACACAAAAATGCTTGGGGAAGAATATGAAACCATAATTTCTCCCCCCAACTATGAATTAAATAGCAGAGTAGACTGAACTTTCTAGTTGTAGTTAGCAACAACTCTAGAAGAATAGCAGCTCTTAATTCAAAACTCAGCCACTTGACACTGTATAAAGATGGTTAGATATGAGATGCAGATACTATGTCTATAGTTAATCCAACAGAGAGCAATTACCCTGAATGCTGTTGGCACCAATATACATTGAACTCAAGGAATTTGATATATATATATATATATATATATATATATATATATATATATATTGTAGATTGAGGAGCTGGTGAGCTGTGTCAGAATTTATTACATTCCTTTACAGGTATGAATCCATCTCTTCTCCCTGTTATGAGTAAATAGCAGGACAGACTGAGTTTTATAGCCTTGGGTGGCAATGGGTCTAGGAGAAGGACAACACTGAATTTAAAACTTTAAAGGAGGGTCATTTGATGACCTTGTGGCAGACTGCACACCAGTTATTAAGCTCTTCCAAAGAGTGTGGTTGGTTCAGCACAAGCACTATAATCAAATATGTGTGGATAGTCTGGCTGTTGGTTCTCAGAACTAAGCTGCTTGACCACGAAAAAGATGAAAGAGTTCAGTATATGGGTAACTGAAGAACAAAATAGAAAAAATTATATGTAACACATTTTTTTCTTTGAATTTCCATCCTCTCCCGAAATAATATGCCTCAATAAATTTTCATCCTCTCCTGAATGCCTCTATAACAATTGTCAAAGTATTTATATTGTATAAGATAATGAACACAATGAAATCACTTTAAGTCCAAATTCTCACACAAACACAGTGTACATATATTTGAGCTGGATTCTAAGTAAAAAATTAAATTAGAACACGTTTTCATTGGTATTCCTCAGCAAATGTAATCTGACATTGGCTCTCTAATAACTAAATGAAAAGGCCATCATCAGATATGTCTATGAATTGAAATCCAAGATTTCTGAGATATCCCAGTTGGTTACTGAAACTTTGCAATGGAACTATAAGAACCAGCATGAATTTGCCTGCAAGTAGCTGACAAGTATTCTAAACTGTTAGAATTATTATTCCAGGCTTTGAATAATGAGAGGTTGATTTTTTTAATCATTTCACCCCAAGAAAGGCATTAATGCCACTAGTACACAGTAGGGTTACAGAGAGTGAAGGTGAGAGAAAAGACTGGGTATAGGAGGGATTGAAGAAAGGATAAAAGATGAACAGGATTCAAGAAGATAGAAGATGGTGACTGACATTGCATTTAAATTTTTGGAGTTTGTTGTTATCAGCAAAGCAAGTAAATGGAAGGGAGTTCCACAGGCAGGAAGTGTGAGAAAAGAAACTGTTAGAGTAGAAGTGGCAGTTACCTTTAATTATTTCTACAGTAAAAGGGTGGGACCTAGGTGCCAATCTAGTGGCATGCTTAAATTCACATAGCTGGGGCACCAGGAAAAAAAAGCTTGTCAGAGCAGTTGCCATGAAAATATTTTTAAAAAATACAGAGGAAAGCCATGTCATATTTGTGAGAGAGTGACTGAAATCAAAATACCTAGTCCAGATTGATTACATTGCCGATCCTTCTTTGATTTTGTCAAGAACTTAGAGATGAATGGAAGGAACACCAGACCAGATATGGCAACAGTATTCAATGCATGGATGAATGGTAGATTTGTAAATGTACAAGATGGACTCTGATGAGAAAAACCTTCTGGCACAACACAGTGACACAACTTTCCTTGCAGTAGATGCAGCTATTGATTCAATGTGAAATAAACATCATAATACAAAAGAAAAAAAAAAGAGAATGAAGAAATTAAAGAACCTGATATTGCTATTAAAAATGAATAACAATATCTTTGATCCCTGTAAACTGTATCAGATATCAGGAATAGTGTTTTTTTTTTGTTTTTTTTTTACAGAGATGTTCGCCCTGTACAAGGCCTGGGGGGCATTCGAAGTAGAGGGTTATATTAAGAGGCAATTTATACAAATCGGAGGATAAAATAATGGTTCACCCAAGATTTGGACAGGTTAAAATTGTAGTGATCAGGGAAACATCCTCTTGGGAGTCAGTTCCACGGAGCAGTTGTTTACAAGAAGAAGCAGTTCAAGTGGAATTTACTTCTCACCAATGGAATATAGAGGGAGTGTGGGTGGTTTGCTACAATATAAGTTGCATGATGGGCCCTGTGAAGATTAGTACTGGCAGAACCAAAGAATATAGTTCGTCTGAACACTTTCCATGGAAATAGTGATAGAACAGTAAGAGGCTTGCCACACCCTGCCTGTGAGAGAGAGGTTGGAGAGTGGAAAATAATTTGTCACCCCCAAGAACTGCAAGATGCTAATAAAGGAAATGTGATCAAGTTTAACGGTATATGACACTTTAGAAATATGGCATAAGTAAGAGTGAATTAGTTCCAAATGAATGGTGGTCAGTAAAGCTGTGTTGTTCTCTTGTCTCTAGGAAACTAATGTCAACTGTTCCTAGTACCACTGCAAACAAACAAATATTAGCCATTGCAATTCACCCAAGTCTGAAAAACAAAATCTATAAGCAGTACTTTAACCTACTTTTGATAAGTTAGATTTATTAATGTCGGCATAAACTTTCACATGCTCAAGTATGTGTATACACATCTCTCTCATATTAGCTGGCCACTTGTATTCAAGGATACCAGTCTACTAGGGCAGCTAGCCAATCCCTATCGCAAATGCTTGCTCAGGCACATTTGTGTTTATTCAACACCCACACAGACCACCTGTGGTTTATACTGCAACTATGCTGAGCAGACCTTAGTTACAGTTTCTGGGAAAGAGCATGTTATCTAGTGTGATCAACAATTTAAACAAGGCCAGAACACTCAAGCCCTCAGCCACGATGACTTATGACTTCATGCTAGCACTGCTATCGGCGACATCCAAGGGTTCTCTCTACCCAATTTCACTCACAAGCCTTGGATCAACCAGTGGTATGGTTTTCAGGCACTTTCTAAAGGTGCCAAATGCTGGGATTGAACCCTCCAGTCTGATAACATCATGAAGTCTCCTTCCTGACAAATAGGCCATGGTGAAATTCAAACCCAGGCCTCATGGTCTGAATGCAAATGTTCTAACCACTCGCCCATGTGCCCATATGTGACATATATATATATATATATATATATATATATATATATATATATATATATATATTAATTTATTATAAACTGTTACCTTGGAACATGCAGTTTGGAAGAAATTTCTTCATTTGGCTAAAAATGATGCTGCACTTTTTGTTGACGTCTTTTGAATTGAAATGATCACAGATGTCAACTTGACATGGTTTGTGTCACAAAATATTTTGTGAGCCTAAATTAGGTCAAGGGATTGTAGCATCTGACTGTGAACATAGCATGGACATAGACCCAGACAAAGAAGCCTCCCATATCAATACTGATACTTTGTATCAGAACTTAAAAAATCAAAGAGTTATAAATACCTACATACTGAATTATATATATATATATATATATATATATATATATATATATATATATATATATATATATCACGCTCTCTCCCAGAAACTGTAACTAAGTTTTGCTCAGCATAGTTGCAGTATAAACCACAGGTGGGCTATGTGGGTGTTGAGCACAAACATGTGCCTGAGTGTCTGCAATAGGGATTGGCTAGCCACCCTAGTAGACGGGTATCCTTGAATACGAGTGGTCAGCTATTTTATATATATATATACGCAGATCATTTGAATTGTGGTTCTCTATCAGTTGTTAGACAAAAAAAACTAATGATTTTGATAAATTTATTAGCCTTCATCATTCAAACAGAAGCGTGTAGAATCAGGACGTAGGAGACTAGCGCAGTAATTAACATGAAACCCGTCAACAAACCCAAGTAAAACACATAACAACAGGTACACTACACACCTATCCTAGCTTTCTTTCAGAGTCCGTATCCTCGTACATAAATATTGTAAAAGTAAAAAGAGAAGATGAGTATTACAGACATGCCGAGGAAAAAAATAAAACGAATAAAAAAATATTTTATTTCTAGTGTTTTTGTTGTTAAAACTTGAAAGATTTATGTGCTCAACGAACAACTGTTAGTGACACACGCAAGCACATTTCTCATATAAATTCTTATAATTTTTTTTTTTTTTTTTACCGGCATTGATGGAGCGGGGAGATATTTCTAACCGTTCGTGGTCGGTAACTAATAAGTTTAGTAACAAATCTTGGTTCCTACAAACTGTCTCCCAGACATCATCTTCGTACTAAAAGGGTTGCGTGAAACTGAAATTTCTTATCTTAACACACCCATCATACACAAGAAGCTCTTGTGTTTCCACGTTAGAAATGATCTTGTAACAAAATTCGCCGTCGATGAGAAACAAACATATCCGACTCATACATCGATGGATAAGTTCATTAATCATAGATATTTCCGTTACTTGAGAGTGAAGAGACACCAATGAGTACTCACAGTATTAGTGAGAGATAAAGAGAGAGAGAGAGAGCAGAGATGGTCAGACATTTCTGCCCTGAAAGAAAGAAAAACACTAAAGGATAAGCAAGTGTTTAAAATCTATTTTTGATGGAAGGGTTAAGTAATTCGATCTATTGATCTTTAAAAGCACTTAAAACTTCAACACTTTATTATTAAAAACTAAATAAAAAAAAAAGAATAGGCTAGAGAGAAGAAGTAAAAGTGAAGAGAAATAAGTCATGATTTGAAAAGGATCGATTTGAATTTTGAAACATGTCTCAGAGTATTTATCAGAGTATTTATCAGAGTATTTAAAAAGGAGATACAAATCAATTTCATTAGGGTTCGTAGGGATATATGACAAAAAAAAATATAGTTTTTAGGTGCGCTATATTTCATGGATAAAAGGCTGATGCGTACTGCCCCCACCCCCCGAACCCCAAATCTTAACAACATTTGCTTTTTTTTCTACCTACATTTAGAGACGTTTAAAAACTAAGCACAACTGACTACTTCAGGATATCAAATTTTTACGGGTCTTGACATCATTCCGTTTTTTTTTTTTGTTTTGTTTTTTTTTGTTTTTTGTCTAAATCTGTGAATTTGTTTTGCTTCTGCTAAATCTCGAAAAATGTTTATAAAATTTACTATAAAAAATTTCTCAGAGTTAACCTGTAGAAAAGACAATGTCACAATAAATATAAATAAATGACAATAGGAAAATTGTAGTTATTGCTGATGCGTTTCGTCCACATCAGCAATAACTACATTTTTCCTATTGTCATTTATATTGATAAAAATTTACTATGTTTTATCCATAATGTTGAATGTGTTTAAAATTATTAAATTTTTTTAACAAGAAAAATCTCAAGTTGATGATTGCCGCAAATCATTGTTGATAAGACGGAATGATCTTTTATGACATGTCCTAAAATTTGTATTTAGATACCTTGTATTTATTTAAAATTTTTCTAGTTGAACTGTTTATGATTCATTTTTTGTCGTATTCAGAATGCTTTTATAAAAATTGAGATATAGTAGTGAAGTAGTGAATCTTCTATCATAGATTCGGAAGAGGTCACGAGACTCTTGCACCGGTTCTGGTGCTCAATATCAGAGGGAAAGCGTATGTAAATATAAAAGTGAACACTGAGATCAACGCCAAGAGGCGACAGTCTGTTCTATGTTTGAGCACAATTTTCAGGCCATCTGAAGATTGCGTTCAAGCATGAAACAGACTGTGGCGCTTCAGTATTGACTTCACTGTTCATACATACATTCGGCGTGGTGTAATGGTTAGCAAGCTTGTCTCGTTAGATCAGTTACGATTGAAAAATGAGTTCGATCCTCACTAGATACCCAATTCTTTCGAACGTGCCACATCTAAGCTACGCTTAGAAAATAACCACACACATATATATATATATATATATATATATATATATATATATATATATACACAACCACACTCAAAAATGTATTGCACGCACATTGGCAAGAATTCTATCACGAAGACCACTATCTTTGCATGCACAAGAAAAGCGATGCACCAATGCATGTTTAAAGATAGAGTTGTGTTTGCACAATGTAAGGCATTTTTTAAACATTTTCAAGGAAAGAAAACTGGAAATTAATTCAGCCAATAATTAATCAATACCACGAGGTAAAGGGGAATTATATGTAAAGAAAGGCGTATATGCTCTCTCACGAGTTAACGTATAATGCACACATTTGTAAGATTTAATCTGAAAAAAAAAAAACCTATTTACATAAATCTTTATCGAATATATGAGGGAGCTTATAAAAGATTTTAAAATGCATATTCTTGTGTTTTCTGGAGGAAACTGTTTTTTCCTTTAATGTCAGGAAACAAATCAGTGCTGATAAAAATACTGTTTTTGAAATAGATACGGGTATTTCGGTTTTTAATAAGGTACCTCTTCTTTCCCCGATTACGACGTAAAACTTACATTGTATAACATTTCGGGTTAACCTTATTTGAAGTCGAGCAGTTATTAGAAGAAAAAAAACGAACAGCGTTTTCTAGAGTAAAATCATTTTTCAGAACATCAATCGACCCTGACCTTCGCTTTCTCTTTACTTTGCTTTTGAAAAATCATAGAATTCTTTTTTCAAGATATCAGTATGCAGCTAAATAATGTTTAAGAACAAAGTCAAAGTAACAACATCGATTATTTGCATTAATTAAAACCCCGTTCTTCATTTCTAAAGTAAAATTGGAATAAACTGATCCATTTACCAAAAAGCTTTTCGCTTGCGTATAGAACATGATCAAAGTGTAACAGCTGTTTTGATATTTCCATGAAAAGCTAGGTTAAACTAAGATTTGAAGGCTTTAAAAATTCCATTAAAAAGGCATGAACCTTGTTTACAGCTTCAGACTTTACATGTTTCTTGTATTGATCATTTGATGATATTAACAAAGAGAAGGCTAAACTTTTTTTACACTAACTTTTATTCTTTATCAGACCCAAGAGCTACTCGAGGTAGAGGACTACAGAGTAATTTTTACAGTTTAAGATAATATGTGGGGAAGAGAACGGTTGACTCTAGACTTGAACAGGTTAAAATTGTAGTGATCAGGAAAGCATTCTCTTGGGAGTCGGTTCCACAAAGCAGCGGTTTGTGAGAGCTGTTGCTCGAGTGGAATTTATATCTCACCAACGGAGTACGAAGAGAATAAGGAGAAGTCTAGATTCAAAACAATGGAGAAGGTAACGGGAAACCAATCCATCATTTTCCCAAGGAGTCATGGCAATTATCAGGTAATAAAAAAACGTAATCCGTGGAAAATAATTATCGTATACTTCCCGAAAGGATGTGGCATTAAATAAACAAAATAAGAAGTCTTCAGACGAGATAACACAGGTTCTTGATCAAGATGACCTTTTTTTAAAAAAATTTGGATAAGCAGATGCTAAAGTTTGATTTCTTTTAATTAAAATCATTTCAAAATTCTGAATTGTTTCTTATTTAATACATTATTCATAGTGCATAATGATATTTAAATCTACTAATTTTAAAGTCATTGCATATATAGTTATTTTTAATACTACACGCACATGCGTATAAAGTGAAAACTCAAAATTGCCGTAAAATATATATATATATTTGCTTGCTTTCTAGTTTGCATTATGTGATATTCCGTGCTAATAGGAATATATACTTAAAAAACACGCTGGATAAAATAAGTAAAGGTTTATTGTAAAACCAGTACAATAACAATAAAGGTAACAGTTATGCACAAGGTCGTCGCAAGTTAATCCAGTAGCGAGTGCTACTATTGGAAGGTCGGTAGTTCTCGCGTAAGTCTGAGTCGTACTGAATAGATCCCAGCTACACGATATTTACCAGCTTCCCCACGAGGTAGGATGTAACACAAGGCCGAGTTTAATGCGGGGTAATTCGAGCCCGTAGGCTCGGCCAAAATTTCCTCGTAGACCCCGTATAAAATGGGGTCGGGTAGCTGTTTCCCGAGACGAGACTCTGCTCTTCGACATTGCCTCGTCTGGGGATTCTCTCTGCCCGGAAGGCAGGGAGTTTGACCAGCACAGCTGGAAAAGATTCCAGCTAGCAATATTTACTAGCCCACCACGAGGGTAGATGTGGAACAAGGCTGAGTTTAATGTGGGTAATCCGATCCCGTAAGCTCGGCCAAAAATTCCCCGTAGAACCCGCATAAACGGGTTTGGGTCTGTCTAACTCTCAAGACGAGACTCTGCCCTTCGGCACAGTCTCGTCCGGGTTCCTCTCTGCCCGAAGGCAGGGAGTTCGGCAGCACAGCTGGAACAGATTCCAGCTAGTATATTTACTAACCTCCCCACGGCATCAGATGTGGCACAAGGCCGAGTTTAATGTAGGGGCATCCGTGCCAGTAGGCTTAGCCAAAAATTCCCGTAGACCCCGTATAAAACGAGGTCGGGTAGCTGTTTCCCGAGACGAGACACTGTCCGTACACCCCGATCGGGTCGGTCTACCTACTCGAATGAGTCTCTGCCCTTCAGCATAGCCTCGTCCGGGTTCCTCTCTGCCCGAAGTCAGAGAGTTCGACCAGCACAGCTGAAAAGATTTCAGCTAGGATATTTGCCAACCGCCCCACGCGGTCAGATGTGGCACAAGACCGAATTTAACGTGGGGTATCCGAGGCTCGTGCAAAAATTCCCGTAGACCCCATAAAAAACGGGATCGGGTAGCTGTCTACCACCCCAGACGAGACTCTGCCCTTCGGCATAGCCTCGTCTAAGTTCCTCTCTGCCCGAAGGCAAAGAGTTTGACAGAAAAGCCGAAAAATATTTCAGCTAGACTTTGTAGTCTGTTGACTTACAGATATTTATAGGTAGTTACTACCTAGTGTAGTCACTCATGGGGGTGACAGGTTATTCCATTACATCACATTATCCTATAGCTTCTTGCCGTAAGATACAAGCCATGACTAAATGGTTATTTGTTTTTCTGATGTTAAGCCAATTTTTATCGTTTTGTATACATTAAACAGCGGTTTTAAGCTTACTATAACTGGCTTGATTAAAAAAAAAAACATTTTCTTCCTATCAATAGTTAATCAGGAAATCATAATGATAAATGTTTAAGTAAATGACAAGTAAATATATCCTTAACAAATCACAGTATGTCTCCAGTCATACTCTGATGCGTTCTCTTGCACAAACAGTCGTAAAGCCAATATTTCTACAAACTGGCCCCAATATAAAAATGCTCCATTCACTATTAAGTATGCAACTCAGAAAAAATGCTGCAAGACCAGTACATGCACACCTGTCCATTCTCCCCTCGACAGATATCTTCAAAAATTAAACACACGGACACTACAAGACAGATACAGAAATGACCACTAAAATCCAGACGCACACACAATAATCCCACAGGACAAAAACATCTGAAAATAAACACAGAACTCAAAGTACCGGAAAACTCATTTTCATAAATTATTTCCATAGATTTCTGATGAAGCTAAAAGCGAAATGTGTTAAATTAATAAACGTTTCCTATTTGTCCCCTATTCTATCACAAACACACACACACATATATATATATATATATATATATATATATATATATATATATATACCGGTTGTAACAGCAAAATGATCCAAATCGTATTACATCATTATTGTCCCTCCCACAAAATGTTTAATATCTAATAAACCACTAAACTAATTGTGTTTCTTTTTTCCAGGTTTCCAGATAACAAGTTTAGCCATCGTGACACCATGTGTCGTAAGAATCACTGAAAAACCCTTTGAGATATTCAGCTAGAAAGAGAACAGGTTAAAATCGCTTTGTGGCAGCCAGACTGTTTTCTCAACTGAGCAATGGTGAAAGGAAAAATCACTCCGGCTTTCAGTAATGGTATCAACATTCATACTCTAGCTTCCATCTTCAAATTCCATTCAAGAACCATCAAGAGAACGGTGAATAAGTTTTAAAAAGATGGAACATTAGAGAGGCCAACTGGATCAGGAGGTCACAATACGAAGAGAGATCATCATTTCCACTTAGAGCTAAAGAGATCAATTAGAAAAAATACAATTCAATCCATAAGAGGTTTGGCAAATGAGAGAGGAGTTTCAGCCATGACAGTCCAAATAGCAGTGAAAAAAGACTTGAAAATGAAATCGTACGTAAAACCTGTGAGGCACCTTGTTAATCCAGGACAGAAAGTTAAAGGTTAGAGAGGGCGAAGAACATTTTGAATAAGTTGTAAAATGATATTGGAATAATATATATATATGAACTTTATTTCAATCCATGAGATTCCTATCCTTACCTACGATAAATTAATGATGAACAAGTCATTTTCATTTATGATTAATTTAATCACGATTCTTCTGTTAAGCTTGGAGGGAGAGAGAGAGAGAGAGAGAGAGAGAGAGAGAGAGTAATTATACATTCTTATTGCTCAAATTAGAGACCAATAGAGAATTCCAGTAAGATATACCTGTTATGCTTTTATTGGAGAATAGAGCTTACTGAACGTTGACTGTCAGTTACGCGCTTCAATGTTTTTATGCCCATTCTCTCACTCTTTTTCTCATATATATATATATATATATATATATATATATATATATATATATATATACACAAGTATAGGATCGGTTATACGGAATAAGTTCCAATAACCAAAAAGTACTACTCTTAAAAGAGTGCTCAATGCAGAGTAGAGCAAATATAATTTATTCAAAAATTATAACATAAATATATTATAAAATCATTACAAAGATAGCCATTTTGTTTCAACATTTCTGGTGTCTCATCAAGTGATGATGTTCACTTGATAAGACAACAGAAGTGTTGAAACAAAATGGCTATTTTTATAGTGATTTTATAACATATTTATGTTATAATTTTCGATTATATATATATATATATTAGTAATACTGCACTGAAAAGGATGGCAATAAGCATTGAAATATTTACAAGCTTAATGCTTTACTAAAATATTCATGAAATAATTTAAGGCATTATTTTCGGGGTGATTGTGTGTGTGTATATATATATATATATATATACATACACACACACAAAACACATGTATACATTTGTGTGCATGTGTGTGTGCGTACGTTTCAAACGCATAGAGTCGATTCTTGGAAGAGATCATTGGTAACATCAATTTCTGTCTTATCACGCTATGTATTGTTTGCTAGTCACCAAATGGTCAACTGCTTCTCAACGACACAAAATACAACTATCGACGCCTCGTTTTAGTTTAAAGGATTGAAATCTGCTCTCACAGATCATAACAACTGAGTTGTGATTTTGATACTCACTGGGTGGCCTATGCCTGTTCCCTTACGCTAAAACTAAGCTAAGCTTGGCAAATGGCTAGGCGACCATGTTGTTGCTCACTTGTTAACAAGACGGTCTCACATATCGTTAATTGTGAGTTCAATTTGGTGCTCATTACTTGTGCCCTGCATTGCTTAGTCAATAACTCGAGTGTCTCGGCGTTGGGTACTGGTTCACAAACTCGTCCGCTATACCATTATTACTTACTGGTATGTTTGATCCTCATTGGTCCTTAATAAGCGCACTGTATTTGTGGCCTCGTACCAAACTGAGTAAACGACGACACTAAACCTCACCACTCATCATCACAAGAAAAGCGAGGAAAAAGGTAGTTGCAACTAGAGATGCTTCCTATTTGAACAATTACCCCAACCGCTAAACCCACTCACTGCTCTTGTTAAAAATGCTGTAGTTACTAATATTAAGATTTATATCAAACTTCAACGCACAGTGGAGAGTACCTGATGGCAAAATTCCAAAAACACGGGAACGGAAACGGAGCAAGTTCCCACCCCCGCCTAATAAGATTCAATATTCCTCACATTCATGTTTAAGCATACGTCCAAACAACGGGAGGACAGTTGCTCATTGTGCAATAGTTGACATTGGTCTAACAAGACAATGACATGAAGTAGTTGACACCTTTGTGGTAGTTCCAAAAATTTCAGTGAATTAAGTGAAAGTAAATTTATACGCGCACACACAGTGGTAAGCACATATTTTACAGAATTTGTTGGTATGCACACATAGTATTGGGAAAATGCTTATATCTATAAACTAAACTGGACACTGAAGTGTAAAGGAACACAACCACACAACGTATAGACTTATGTGAAAAAAATATGATCATCAGCACTCACTGTGTGCTAGTAGGTACATCGTAAGTCCATCAGTGTGAGAAAGCGTTTATTTCACTAAACAATAAATATTTATTTTTCAACGTAATCTTCTTTCTGGTCAATCAAGAACAATCGAACATTATAGTTTTTTTTTTTGTTTTTTTTTTTTCAGATCAGAATTCAATTAATAACTCAACTGTGTCCGGTTATGGATTTATTAAACCACCTTATGTGTGTGTGTGTGTGTGTGTTCTGTTAAGCAGTATAGACAGGTAATATCTACTAAATCTTTTGGTCGTTCGACGGTCGAAAGTAACCGGGATATAATTTCAGCAAGCTCCTTTTCAACTTTCCGCTTGACATTAAAAACGAAATTCGGCAGAAGGAAAAAAACAAACAAAAGGCCTAACAAATCTTCCCTATCTGTACGATTTAACAGTACATATTTAAACGAAAGACTAAGATAGATAGATAGATAAATAGATAGATAGATAGATCCAGCGAATTCAAGTGTGTATTATATGTTCAAAGAACGAGCGGCCAAAACGGCGGTATTGTTAGAATAGGCGTTCAATTAAGAAAAACTGATTAAAAATAAAAGCCGATCCTCATTATCAGTTACTCCACTGTTACTAAGTTCAGTAATAGATAAAATGTCAAACTTTGTTCCTGAAATTAAGTGTAACTATTCAATTATGAAACGTTCTAACCTAGCACTGCACTCATCAACGTAAGAGATGTACATTGCATATTAACATAAATGCATCTACAATCTACATACATACATACATACTCATATTCACACCATTTTCTATCACCTGTCTGTACGCAATGTATATTAATTATATGTGTGTGTGTGTGTGTGTGTGTGTGTGTGGATATGCCAATAATTGCATATGTATATGTTAATAATACCTGCTGATGTAGAAAGTATTTACAGTCACACATGTTTGCATGCAAACACGTGAACAGCAAATTGATTTTTGTGTAGCGCTTCTGCCATTTCAGCCATCAAAACGGTTCGTTTCAACTGAGAGCGACTCCTGAATAAAAGCATAGACAAACACTTACGTGCAATACTGATTGATATATTCAAGAATGTGAGTTTATCTGTATCGCATATATGGAAATTATATTGCATAATATTTAATGCAAATTTTAAAGAGAAAAGAATTCATTTTTTCTTAAAAGGTACACAGAGTCACTTTTTTTTTTTTTTTTAATTGAGATCAGAGTAATTTTTTTATTTGTTTTATTGAAGTAGTATACTACACGACTTGACTCATTAGAAATAGTTCAATCTGGTCCTGTTATTATCGATATATTGGGAAAAACGCAATGAGGGCAAATTAAAGATCGAACTGAAAGTTTTCTGTTTCTTTATAAGAATTATGGCACTTTATCTAAAAAAATCTCTCCTCTGTCCGATTTCAATCGTAATTCACATTTATTTTTGCGTGACAAGGCTCAGACTATTAAAAAGGTAAGCATATTTCAAACATGATGCTCAACTTGGAGTTTTTTAGGCTAATACCTTTCTCAAATTTACATACAATTAGAGATGTTTATTTTTATAAAAATGACTATCAAATTGTAAACAGAACCTCCCCGCCCACTAAACTGAATTTTACCCAACTCAACAGCTTACGGGGGAAAATTGAAATTTCTAACTCTCGTTAGGGCTAGCGTGAAATATAGATCGAACGCTCAGGTAAAGTTACCTGATACTTAAAAAAAGAAAAACAGAAATCATAGTTACACCCGAAATGCTAGCATGGTACACACACACATAGTCTTTTTTACATGTGGATGAGGCTATTACCTGTATTTTCTACAAGTATGTTGGTTGCGGATGGGCTTTGATAGTTTTCCGTGTGTTTATGGGTCCTATGGCCAGAGATGTGTTATATATATATATATATATATATATAGAGAGAGAGAGAGAGAGATGCGCACACGCGCACCTCCAAAATGGTGCTGAAAAGTTCTCGGCTTGACCCACTTCCCAAATTGGTATTTCAATGACCAGACATCAAAATACAGATTGGTTTGTGTTTGTATAAGTTTTCAGCACATACTTGTGTGTATGTGTGTGCGTTTGTAAATAACAAATGCAATATAACGTGTTTGTATGCGTGTGCACCGTGCCGATACCGTACGTATGTAGTAAACTTCATATATACTTTCACGTGCACACAATTCACACATCCACACAGTTTGCATTGAATCTCATCTCATATCTGCATATTTATACGATACACATCAGACACACACTTTCACATAATCACATGCACTCTTTCACACACACAGGCACATGATATCATTTACACACAAATCCGCTAACATACACATAGATAATAAGACGTTTTTATAGCAAGGTAATTATGCAGATATGCATTTTTACTTTCAAATAGGGCCGGAAGTTTTGGTGCCCTTCAGCTGATGAAAGTATGCCCCCCCCCCACCTCAGACGGAGACACCCTCTAACTAGCCTGCACCCGTCTTGAATATATATATTTTTTTTTACTTGTGATATTTTAGCCACATTTACATAGCTTGAAATAAACTTATTGCAAATTCTTTAAATAAACTAGAATAGCTACCTTTTGCTTGTCAATAAAAATATTCCTTATGAAATACGACTACTAATTTATTGCAAACCAAATTAGCACACATTTCAGTACATCCTTAGTAATAATCAACATTATAACAGTAAAAATAATCAAAATAAATATGAGTTTGTCATTTATAGAAGTTATAACATCTGGAACATTAATTACTGCTTTCTAAAAATTTCCAAGATTTAAACATTCTGAACTAAAATCAATCGTGTTATCCTCTTGAAACACAATTGCACACACAAAAATCTATAAAACTATGTAAAAGTTATAACATTTAGAAAATGAAGATCATTGCTTTCAAAGCTTGAGGGGCTCAAGGCTGTAGCCTACTGGCCTAAAGGATAATCCGGTCCCGCTTTCAAGTATATTGGCTGGAGGTATTATATAACTTGACGTTTTTGACAAACATCTTCTTATCTTTCCTTGGTGGGTTCAAACTTTTTTTTTAATCGGTGTCACCCCAAGCAAGGCAGTACAGCCACTAATACGCACGGGGGTTACAGGATGTGGAAGAATTAGGAACAGAAGCATTAGTAATGAGTAGAAAGAGAAAGTATAATCAGGGCAGTAGATAGCGATTGACATTGCATTTAAATTTTTGCAGATGAAAGTTGGCTCGAAAGCATGGAGCTGGAAGGGAGTTACACAAACGAGAAGCGCGAGGAAAGAAACTATTAGCATAGAAGTTACGGCTGCATTTAGCGAGCTCAACTGTAAATTGATGAGATCTCGCCGCCAGTCTAATATAGCGCTTTTTAAATTCATACAGTCTAGGTACTATAGCGAAGAGCTCTTCCGAAAAATTACCATGAAAGTATTTATAAAGGCACATAGAATAACTTCATGGATTTGAAATCATGTCAACAGGACTGCTTTCCTTCACGAACAACAATCTATATAGAATTATATAACAATAAAACCCTTTATGTGCACTGCACATGTGATATTAATTAAGCTTATTCCAGTACTGTGTCATTGAAATATATATTTTTTAAAATCCCTTCTTTTTTTTTTGCGTCAATTTCGAAATCAATTTTCAAGACATCGCTGCCTTAAAAGGCCTGTCTGTCAGTCTACGCATCAAATCAACCCCCACTCACTAAATTCAATTACACATACTCCGGATCCTTATTAGAAGAAAAATCCATGCGGTGGGGTATCAGCAAACCAAAACGCCATTCGCTACTACACATATTCGTTTTACAGTTTTACTAACATATTTGATATGTAAATAATACAGTACTATAAATGAAATGTGTTTTAATTCATATATATTAAATATTCGAGTATGAATTCTAATCAAACGAGATCAAACTAAATGAGGTTTATTTGTTAAAAAAGTGAAATCTGTAGTAGTCAGAAAGCCAAATTTTGCCAAAGACAACAGACTTAAATAATAATGACAGTTACACGGCACTGCACGGAAGAGAAGAGAGGGGAATCAACAGACAGTGAGATCTTGAAGAAGCAGCAGTCGAATAGGTGGGTGGATAGGTAGAAATGGGGTGAAATAATCAACACAATAAATACATATTGAGAAGAGAACAAAGATCTTCTTAACTAATTATTCGTTATTATTAGGTTAAGTCCTTCCTGATATCATTTTCTCGCTATTCTTTTCTCTTCTAAGATGATCAGAAGAGAAAGGAAAGCTATCGGGAATAACAATATTATTATTATACGAACATGGCGTAATG
>CAHIKZ030000990.1:15000-77500 GCA_903632075.3 Acanthosepion pharaonis | reverse complement strand
TCTTCTTTTTCCTCTTCTCCTCTGTCATCTCTTTTCTTTCTTTCCTTTTTTTTCTTCTCCCCCCCCCTTCCAAATATAATTAAAACAAATTATTTTACATTTCAACCTACCGGTTTGAGACGAAGTGTGATAGCTGTTGTTTCGAAGTAGGAGTTGTCTGAAGACGGAAAACCGTGGAGTTGTAAAAAGCCAACCCTTAAACTAATCCTAATGCTGAAGCATACAGTTTCATATTTACCATCTCCGGCAGCAGTAGTAGTAGTCGTCGTCGTCGTCGTCGTCGTAGTAATAGTAGTTGTAGTCACCGACGTAGCAGAGTTGCACAAATAATAATAATAATAATAAAGAGTAGTTGTCGTAGTGGCACTAGTACTTGTTGTTGCAGTAAGAGAAATGCAGAAAGAGAAGTAAAGATAACTACATTGAGAAAAACACTTTGAAAACTTGCTCATCTAGCCTCGACTAAATCATCATTGTTAGAACAACAAGCACACAATTCCGCTCTTCTGATCAGAGCCGGCCCGGCTTTTTTGGTTCTTTCTTTCGGATCGGAACCAAACATTTCAGAAATACTTTTTCCTGCCGAGATGATGCCAAGCTAAAATTACTGTTATTGTTGTTATTATTATTAATTTTTGACAAGTAACGCAAAGTTCTTATCTTGTTTTAGATTTATTTGTAAGTTAGGAGGTGTGTTTCCCTTTTATCCCCTTTTCTGAGCTTGGATATTTTCCCCTTTGTTTTGCTGCTCAATATAGTTTCCCTGTTGTTTCGGATAATGGATGTGACTGATACTGTTTTTTTTTTCTTATGCAGGTCGTTTACATTGAATGATTTCATGCCGTAAATCATTGCAATATATCAGTTTCTATATAAATTATTATGACAAAGACATATACGCGTATCTTTGGTGTTCATAAATGTATATTGTGTACGATTACATTATCTTTTTTATATGTCTAATTAATTTCAAGCTTTTGTTCATTATGATTTCGCAACCTTTATTGTCTTAACCACTGTCATTTGTTACTACTAGCTATTTATTTACTTGTCAATCAAAGCTATTGTGTCGTGATCAGAACGCATTCTATATTTATATAAAAAAAAGTGTACGCAGTTGTGTGGAGGTATTGTTGTTTGATAAAAAAAATGTGCTTCTTGACAAAAAAGAAAAATAACACTGGACACTTGTACTTTTCTTGGGGTGGGGTGAGATAGATAATTAATTAGAAACAAGGTGCAATGACACAAGAGAGGAATATGTTTCACCGATGAAGACGTAAAGGATGAAAATTACCCCGAAAGACATCCCTGTAGTAGAGTAGATAAATAATCAATTATTAACATTTTTCCTGGTTACCTTCAGCTTTCAAGGGTATTTTAAAAAATGTAATTGTAAACAAAATTGTCTCTTACTGCCTTAGAGACAAAGAGACTTTTTAGTTGATTGACAGTTTTAAGTACACCGTGTATACAAACATATTGGGACTAAAAAACACACACACACATTTGCTAAAAAAAGGAAGAAAAAAATGAAAAACCTTTCCTAATGTTGAGAGCGACTTCCACTTGTAACCTAACCACATTACAGTCTCGACTGCTTTTCTCACAATCTTAGACACTTTTTACTACTGTATGCATGACCGACAATGAACAAATTATTGCTCTTTACAATTGTATCAACTGTACTTTCATCGTAAATTTGCGTAAATCATTTTCTTAAAATAATGGCCGGTTTTCTAATTCGATTCATCATGTATCCAATTCCGATTTTTCACATACGGTTGCGCAGGTTCAGTTAAGTAATAATTATTGATTGACTATATAAATCAAGATTTATAGGCGCAAAAAAGGTAATTGTTTCATTATTTTCATTATTAACAAAATGAATATCGTACTTTGCGGTTACGTGAAAGGTAAAAAAAAAGTAAATAAATAAAAAAACAAAAAACAGTAACGTCGACATGACAACTGCCTTACAACTAAAACTCATTTTATACTTATAGTTACACATCTGTTTAGAGAACACATATATTGTCACACATTTTTCTCCACTAATTGACAACTGTTCTGTCGTGTAAAAAAAAAAAAAAACTCGTTGGTTACCCTGTATGTTTAATTTTACTATATGTGTACGTATTGTACTAAAAACTTACTAGTTACTACCGTCTTTCTTCTCCCACTTCTGCTACTATGTTTTTGTACGCAACTTCTTGACACCGTGAATATGCATGCATACGTACAGAGACTTATCGTCAGTGTCGTGTACGCTTACATTTATTTACTTAAGCTAAATTTGGCAACAGGCCACCTTTTCTTTTGTCAAGTATTAGCTAAGGATTGAACTCTGTGCAAAATGGCCTGCAAGATAAGCACGCTACGTTGACTTTTGCTTGTTTTGGTTTGATGCCTTTAGTGTGTGCGTGTCGCTGTGTTCGAATCATTTTTTTATTTTTTGCTGTAAAGGTGCACGCACCTATGAGGAATGTTATATATATATATGTTTTTTTTAATATATCTGACAGAACAGAGTATTTCTAACGTAAAAATGTGTTGCTCTCGTTTTCTCTTTATGATTTGTCAGCATTCAACAACTACTATATAGTTTAAAAATCTAAAACACAAAAACCTGCACGCACAACTCATACACGCATACATATACACATGATGATGACACAAACACATGCACTTAATGAAAATCTTCATCATCACACCCATCATCGTTGTTGTTACCGATGATCCCGCCTTCATTGTGAAGTGCACATTATTCATTTTAAATGCGCCACCCTTCCCCGCATGCTGATTTGCATCATTGTGTGTTACATGTCCCCAAGTCATCGTGTCCTTTCGAATGGGACCACCTTCTTCCCTCGACCACAACGGTCGGGGAGAATAGCGAAAAATCCCCCTCAAAAAACGTTTCTGTACCTACCTAAAAGGAGTGTGTCTTTCTCTCACAGGTGTTCTTCAACGGTACAGTAGCAGCTCCTCACTGTAGCATGTATTATGTAGATAGTACTACTACTACCACTTTACTACTATCACAAGTAGTAATAGAGGTACTAGTAGCAATAGTAGTAACGAAGGTAGTGCCCGTAGTAATAGTGGTTGGTTAGTGGTGGTTGTAGATAAGAAGAAAAAAAAAAGTTGTAAAATCCTCTAAGTTTAACCAGTTAATTGTCCGAAAGAACTTGAAAGGGAGGAAAAATTGGATAAAATAAAATTTAAAAACTTCTCTTTTTGATTGTCTATTTTTCTACTGATTATTTTGGAGTTGAATTTATAGCTTGTTATTATTTTTCAGATTTTTCTTATTTTCTTTATTGTTGTAGAGTCCATCAGAAACACTAAAAAAATAAGTGTGTAAAAATATTTACTGTTTTCGATGTAATAAGTTGGTGTTGTAGTTTGAAGTTCAGATGATGCAGACAAGCTGTACTTTTTTTTTTTTAAAAAACATCATTGATCGCAGCATTAAAAATACAGCAAAATTAAAAAAGGAAAAATATAAACAATTTACTGCAAAAAGACCTTTAGCGTTAGAGAGTAATTACCAAAAAAAGAATCCTTATAATGTCCATTTCTCAATGCAATCTGATTTGCAATGCATGCGTAAAAATAAAATATTTTGTATTATTTTAAGGTGAATAGTTTTAAATTAGTATCTCTATGTATTTGTATGTTTAGTGAACACGTGCACGCGTTTAAAAAGCTAATACCAACTACTGAGGCAAAACCAGTGTATTTGACACGTACCTGCAGGCTAAAAACGTTACAAGCGTATGCTATAGAAAAAACGACTCTTAAGTGTTACGTTATGGGTGACAAACGGGTCCACGTGTACTTTGCTTATTTTTATTTTTTTAACCTTTTTGTGCATATGTACATTTCTTTCTTTTTTTTATGTATATATGTACAAAAACTGTGTAGTGAACTTCGTTAAGAGAGCTTAACAAATACAGTAAAATGAAAATATTTTTTGACTAATTTTGTACAATAGTCATGATGCCCAGGTAAAAAGAAGTACAGGACCCATGTGTTGATTCAGGTCACAATATAAAAGAAAAGCGATTCTGTTTTTAATTTATTTATGCTAAAAATGGAACAACTGAAAAGAAGGGGAAACGAAAATTCTTACTTTTTAAAAAATTATATTTTAGAGAACTTGATCAAACAAGTATCTTTCATTATAGCAAAGAAAAAATTAGAAAGGAAAAGAAACCGAGGAGTAAGAATAAACAGATTGATTTACATTTGGTCGGGCCATTCTTACCAACTGAGATGAAATCACTTCTTTCTCGTTTTTCGCTAGTAAAATTTTTCCATATCTAACATCACTTCATAACATCTCTTCATATCTATCTATCTATCTACCTTCTCTTCATATCTATCTATCTACCTTCTCTTCATATCTATCATCACTTCATATCTATCTATCTATCATCTCTTCATATCTATCTATCTATCTATCATCTCTTCATATCTATCTATCTATCTATCTATCTATCATCTCTTCATATCTATCTATCTATCTATCATCTCTTCATATCTATCTATCTATCTATCTATCTATGTCATTCTTCGATATTTGCCTCTTTTGACTAAGAAGCCACATCGTAAGTAGCAGCGCTATTAGCGATAACCGGAATCAGATTAGAAGCGAAGTGAAGTGAAAGTGATAGTGCTTGTACTACTTTTACAATTTTGTAAATGTTATTTAGTCTTGTTGATAATCGTAATTTTAGTCGTGTTTGTAGTCTTTTCTGTGATTGGGATATAAAGAATGATCACCAGCTCGAGGAACTAAGTTAATAGATGCATGATTAAGAATTTAAGAGATATTTATAATAAAGATCTTCATACTTTTGAAATTGAAAGCGATAGTAGAAATATTGAACAACAAAACTAAAAACAGTCACAATGAGTGATATTGTGTTTGGTTTATAAGTTGGTTAGTAAGTGTTGCTCATAATTGAAAGAATATAACCGCTACTGTTGTTAGTCACGGTGATTAACAATTAAGAAAAATAATCAGAGTGACAGTAAATTACAGATTTGTTTTATGTGGTTATTTAGTAACGACCGTAGTGACAAGAAGAGGGAATATAGAATTAGCGACACTAACCGAACGTTATTGGTTGTCGAAGTCACTAAATTGGGGTGATGGCGAATGGTAAGGAATGACGATAAAATCGTAAATGACAGTATAAATTTTATTTTTTAATTTTCCGCTATATATTTTTTTTTATTTTATTTTAGTAACCTCTTTTTTTAGTAGATGTAAAAAAAAAATATGTTACTTTAGGGGATTGTAAGTAATTTAATAACAAATAGTAAATAATTGGAATTCAGTTTAAAAAAGATTTTCTTTGGAGAGATTGTAAAAGCAAAATAACATAGTGTAACTTTAAGGAGAATGTTTTTTTCTTTATTAAACCTTAAAAAAGTAAATTGTAATGAATCGTTACTTAAAAATAATAACAACAGCCCCATTAGTCGACAGTAGAGAAAGAATTGCCGATTGTACTTATTCTAATCAAGAGCAGTAACTGGTGACGTTATTACTACTTATAGATCTAAAAAGTACATAATCGTATTGGTTAGCACCAATTAATGAAGTGTGAGCAATTTTAGAAGAACGATAACTACCTGGAAAGTTACGAATAGATTTTGGAATAACAGTAGTTATGAGTGAGTAATGTTATATGTACAGTAGTTAGTAAAATCAATTGCAGTCAGATTACTAACCATTATAGTTGTAGTTTTAGAGTGTCAGCACGATATGAGAAGAAAAGTAATAATCCCATTTATTACAACACTTAATGAATGATTAATCGTCTTGGTGGCAATGTTTTTAAATTTAAATGGACAACTAAAATTGATTTAGGTAAAAATTGTCAAAAATATGTTTCCTAAAGTGATTATGTAGACAGAATATTAACAGGAATTGTTTTTTTTTTTTTTTTTAATGAGGGGAAAGTGGTTCGTTTTGTAAGATAACTACTACAAATAACAAGAACAAAAGTTAGAATGGTCGAAATGGTAATAAAATTAAAAAAATAATTATTTTAAAAAGATACTTTTAACTTCTCCGCTGAAACTCTGATATTATATCTATAATTTATTTATTTTCCTCAGTAGGAGTAGATAGGTTCACACTTCTCTTGTCCAGTTCACACTTCTCACTTGTCGTTTGAACATATTTAAAGGTTTATCCTTTGCTTCCTGTTTAGGGTTGGATTTACGGTTCCTTCTAAATTCTTTTCATTCTCTGTCACAGTAGCCTCTTGCATCTGAGTGGCATTATCGCCTTGCTTGGGGTGAACTGATTAAAAAAAAACAAGTAATAAATATTAACACAAGAGTTGTAAATATATGGACTCAAGCTAACGTTTTCCGCTAATATGAAATGGAAAGATTATACTGAATCAATGGCTAGGTCATCTGCTAGGAAAGTTGGTTCACTGTGTCATGCTGGACAATTTTTCTTGCCAGAATCTTATCTTGCATCTTTATTCATCCATGCTTTGAATACTGTAGTCACATCTGGTCTGATGCTCCTGCTATACATTTGGAGATTCTTGATACAATCCAAATAAGAATTTGCAATGTTATTAGACTTGACCTGCCATCTCGGATTCAGTCACTTTCCCAATGCCATAATGTAGTTTCCCTGTGCCTTTTCTATAAATACTTTCATGATAATTGTTCTGATGATCTTTCCTCTTTGCTACAGTCTTGACCTGGCATCTCGGCTTTTTCTATAAATACTTTCATGATAATTGTTCTGATGATCTTTCCTCTTTGCTACAGTCTTGACCTGGCATCTCGGCTTTTTCTATAAATACTTTCATGATAATTGTTCTGATGATCTTTCCTCTTTTGCTACAGTCTTGACCTGGCATCTCGGCTTTTTTCTATAAATACTTTCATGATAATTGTTCTGATGATCTTTCCTCTTTGCTACAGTCTTGACCTGGCATCTCGGCTTTTTCTATAAATACTTTCATGATAATTGTTCTGATGAACTTTCCTCTATGGTACTTAGACTTTATAAATTTAGGTGCAGTACTACATTGGTAGCAATGTCTAATCCTTTTACAGTTGAAATGGTTAGATGTAAGTTCTATGCTAACAGTTCCTTCTCTCACACTTCTTGCTGTGTCTTCTGGCCTCTTTTTTCACAGTCAACTTTGATTATCAGAAATTTAAATGCAATGCCAATCCTTATCTACTCTCTTCTTTATTCTTATTCTTTTAATGTTCTCTCTCATTAAAAGTGTTTTTTTTTTCTTTTTCATATTCTCTAACACACTCAATAACACCTTGTATCTTAATGGCTTTGTTGCCTTGCTCTGGGTGAAATCATTAAAATATAAAAATAGTGTAAGTGTAGGTGATAATTTTAATAAAATGCTTAATATAATTAATACTATAATAACTCATATAAGTAATAATTAGCCACATCACGTCGGTAGTTTGGTTAATATTAAGTATTGATGTTGTTATTGTAATGCTTACTATTATTGAAAAAATATTTAAATAGTATAATACTGCTATTGTACTAGTGCTTGTAATAAAACCTTTCTAATTTTATAACTGTAGCTAACTACAGACAATTACCAACTACTAACAATATAATATTTATCAACAAGTCACATTATACTTAAACCAGTAAAGCTCAAGCTAGAATGCTTTTTATGGATGTTTATAGAGCATTTTGAAGAACTGTGAAAGTCAGTAACAAGACTGACTACAATCTAAAGTATTTCTGTAATGTCAAGAGTAGATGTAATAGCTACTACGACCATAAAACTGAAAATGATTATGCATTACTATAATTTAAACTAAAATTTACAGTTTATAATAATTGGTATGCAAAACAATACTAATGACAATGTCACCAATAATAATAATAAAGTCATTTCTTATTTGTAGAAAATAAAGAGACAGTTATCATTAATATAATTAATAATATCATAAATTAATTAGCAAAAATGATCAAAGTAGTAATTAAGAAGGTTTCTGCTAAAATAGTAAAGTGAAGTAATACATAACATTCCAAATAAGAGATACATATGATATACATACATATATTATTACATAAGTAATATATAATATTCTTTATCATAGAATATTACTAGAAAATTAATACATAACACTCCTTATATAAACAACATTACTTATAAGAGAACATTACTAGAGAAGTAATACATAACATTCCTTATAAGGGAATATTACTAGAGAAATAATAAATAACATTCCTTATAAGGAAATATTACTAGAGAAGTCATACATAACATTCCTTATAAGGGAATATTACTAGAGAAGTAATACATAACATTCCTTATAAGGGAATATTACTAGAGAAGTAATACATATGATAACTACAGTAGTTATAAATGTTTTGTGCAGTTTATTATAACCTGATATAAACTGATAATGATAATTAAATTAGGCTTTCATTAAATGCTGCTGGTTACAGGAGGAATAATAAACTTATTGCAATTTTAGTATCATTAGTAAGTGGTAGCAGTTATAATAGTGACAACTTTTTTAACAGTTATTATGGTAAACTGATTAATTTATTTTCTATGGCTTATCAACCTTTTGCAGGTTATTTAAAGCCAAGAAATATTTTTAAATTGCAAAATTTTTTTGTTTTGTTTTTGGAAATAATAATTGTTTAGTGATACAAGTTTTACTAATTAAATGAATATGATTGACCCAACAAGAACTGGAACTTGGTTCTATGATTAAAAATTCCAAGCCATTATCCATTACACCACCCATACATCCAAGCTTACAGCACCTGGTATTTACAAGCTCAATGTTGCTTAACTTTGGTGATAGTATGGGAACCTGTGTTTGAATGTGATGTGGCAGTAAGCCCCAATAGTGGCCAAGAGCAGACTAATTTACCACAGTACTAAAAGTTTTGACCACTGTTATGTTTAAATATGATTAGTACAATTTCTTTTACTAATAGTAGAGTATTGAAAAAGAACATTATTTTGAAAATGTTATTATAGTAAAATAGTTACAAAAATCTTTTACATTGTTATACAAGTAACAATCTAGTAGCATTAAAAATTACTTATAAAATAATAATAATAGTATGTTGTGCAACAAGCAATAACCCTATTTACAATTAAAGCATGTAGTAGTCAGAGAAAGTAATACTATATTAAGCTAATTATTCTGAGAAGTAATTTATACCATTTATCCTGCAAATTTTACCAGTATACAAACCTACTAATATCAACAAGTGGAAAAAGAGAGATTGACATATATAACTTTAAAGAACTGTAGTTAAAAATAAGAAAAGAGCAGCTTTACTATATGAGCCAACCACAAATAAAAATAGTCATTGAAATTATAATACAAGTTTTAGTTAACATAAGTTATTTTTATATATTATTTAGAATTGCTATTATTGTTTTAGTTGTGACAATCTTTGGAATCTTGATAGTTGTAATGTTTAGCAAAAACAAAAATAATTTTTCCTGTGTAATGTAAAGAAACTGATCTGAGCATTTTTAAATGTTAAGAACAAAAATATCACAGAATATTCACCTACAAGAATGAAAATGAAAATTATAGAATAATTATGAAATCAAATGTGAAAATAAATCTTACTAATACAGATTGAGATCTGAAGTAATAATAGCAACACATGTTTCATTTATCAAGTTACTATTTCTTATGAGTTTAAAAAAAATGTTATGCATAGTGGATGCACAAGTTTCAGTAGAGGTCCTTGATTTTTGTTTTTGTATATAGTGTAAATCTCTGTCTACGGCAGTAGCGTGCAGAGTCTATGACGGCCTCGGGCATTCAATCAAAGAGTGAAATAAAAATTTAGTTTTTGAAATTTTAAATAAAAGTGTCTATTTCATGTTTCATCTGTTTTTATAATTATATCTTCCTTTCTCACTTTTCTTAGGCCCTATAACCTACTACTTAAATCTTTGGGGGCATACAATCAAAGAGTTGACCCCGGGCAACACCAAACCTCTGCATACCACTGGTCTACAGCGAGTCATAATACAAAAAATGTGCCTTTCAGCAGAGTTCAAACCCGCATCACTCTTATGAGGGAAAAAACCATCTGGTCTGGTGTGCTTTAGGGTGCTCAGCCATGGGAAGTTAAAACAGTCTTAGAATTAGGATTGTCTAAAAACAGACTATTTGATTAACTTTTTCAAGTTATTTTATCTACGAGGAGTTTTTAATTGAGAAGATTCTCTTTACTTTAATGGAAAATTTTGTAAAAAGTAACAAAATTACTATTTTACTTTAACTTTGTACCTTTATGACAAAATTTTTACAATTATTAATTAATTGCACAGTTCTTATGGTTACAATTTTTAATAGAAATACTCATTGTAAGAATAGCACCTTTGATTTGTTGTCCTGGTAATTAATATTTAAAATAATTCATAACTATATTTTGGCAATTTTAATATCTATCTTTTCATGAAAGGCATCAGTAAAAAAAAGCTTAGCATGTTTTTAATAACCGAACATTAGTTTGCTGAATAGAAACTTTTCTTTTGGAAGAACTTAACTGATAGCTGATTATTCTCGGATTAAAAAGAAATAAAGATAATATACCTTTAAATTCTAAATTAAAGAAAATGTTAGTCATGCTTCTCTCAGTCAAATGCTATCAATATCACTTTTTCATGCCAGTGTGGGACATACGCACATGGTGCTATATTGTTTGGAGAGAATCAATTAAAAACTTTGACTTCAACAATATTTTGTTAGTTGGTAATAAAATTCATTAAAAATTGCAGATGAATATAATCTAAAATGGCATATAGGTAAAAAAAAAGAAAAAAAAAAGAGCACACATTAACTAAAAATTAATAGCAGTAGAGAGTTGCAGATTTCAAAGTGTTCCATTTCTTAAAGAAATTTTTAAAATAATGTAATTATTAATCTTCAAGTGTAAATATTCACATTATTATAAAAATTCTCAAAAACTTGCAAGCAATTTTAATTTTAACCTAGAGATAAGCTTAAGGACCCAACATAATTATAATACTGAATGCAAATATCAATTAGAAATGAAAACCACTTCTATAACCAAAATAAATAAATAAATAATCAGAAATGATTCAAAATGGAAGTTGCAGTTTTTTATTACAAAAATGTCGCTAATTGCAGAAATAATGTTGACTAGTAAATATGATATTGTAGTAAAAAGTGATTGTAATTGTTATCAATATTTAGAATCATAATAATAATAAAAATAATAAAAACAATATCAGCAATACCATTCATTTGTAATAAATGCAATGTAGCAATGCCAATGATCAATAATAAATAATAATAATAAAAAAGTAAAAAAAGTAATTTGTAAGTAACAATATGATAAAATAAATCATAGCAGTGCTAAATTCTTTGGTGTTACAGACTAGTTATGGTGATTGTAATATTTGTAATTATTAGTAGTTATAATGAGAATGACTAATATTTGTTGAATGTTGAGTGATTCGATTTTTACATCTTATCAAGCCATTGAGGGTTATTTAAAGCCAGAAAATATCTTTTAGATTGTAAAAATATTTTTGGAGAATGGTTTCGTGATACAAGTTTTGCTAATTAACTCATAGCTGGGGGAGAAGAGGTGGATTCATACCTTTATGAAGGGTATTTGAGCATAAGTGAATATAACGAACCCAACAGGAATTGGAACTCAGCTCTCCAGTTGTAGTATGACAGAGTTAATAATACTAATAGTAGTGGTGGTGGTAGTAGTATATGAAATAAAAATAGTTGTTAAACACTAAACAGTCATGTAAGTGAATAATTGATTTGGGTTACTACTTGGAGTTTATGAAGCAGATGCGAAAGTAATTGTTAGAAATCTCTCAGCAAACTCCTTTCCTTTTTTGTAACAATAAAAAAAAAAAAGAGAAAAAAACTATTCCTTAGTAAAAAAAAGAAAAAAAAAGAATAGAAATTAGTTGTAGCAAAACAAAATGTCCAGTTATTACTTCTTTGTAAACCGTAAATGAAGTAATAAAAATAAATTCAACTATTATTTGCACCAAGTAGAAATATGAAAGTAGAAATGCATGTGATTATTGTTTTTTTTTTTTTTGTTATTGTTAATGAATGCTTTATGAAATAAGCTAAAAAATATGATTCGATTACAATACCGGCTAAAAAGTCAGAAGTTGGCATTTTTAAAAAATCTCAAAGTTTTTTTGTAAAAGATTTAAAAATGCAACACCAATGTTGCATGTGCTGTAAGTGTAAATTAATTTTTATTCTACCATCAGCTGAAAATAAATTTTAAGAATGATATCATGATAAAAATAAAATGAAGCAGCAAGCATTTGTGGGTGGGAGAATTAATTGCCTGTAGTGCTCGATCGGGATCCCTTGAAGGGGTAAGTGTACGGTAAGTGTGTGTAGCTAATAGTAATAAGTGTGTGTGTGTGTGTGTGTGTGTGTTTTTAGCTACTAATATAATAATATAATATTTTTCTTAATTTCTTTTTTTTTTCAGTATTCACTGTTGTACTTATTCATTCTCATAACCTATTGTTTATCACAACTTTCTCTGGAATTGAATGGCACAACTCCTTTGCTGAAAGTGAAATGAGTAGAATGGAAACAATCCTTTTTTAAACAAAAAAATCATACAACCGGGAACCCTTTCCAATGTCAACGACTAATCAACAAGTGTCACATCCATAGACACAAATCAGTCGTAGTAACAACTTATTTTATACTTGCGAACAAGATCTTTCTTATAATATAAAACCTTGAAGTTATTTTTTTTGGAATTATTGGTATATCGAGCATCAACATTTTTAAAACGATTCTAAAACTTCCTGGTCTGAGAAAAAAAACAAAACAAAAAAAAACTTCTATATACAACTAAAAAAGATCACAGACATTGCCATGGCGAAAACCCAAAGGCCAACAAAAAAACAAAAAAAAACATTAATTAAAAATTCTTTTTTACACTTTACATACAGTTTTTATCATTACAATTAAAAATTATTAATTATTATCTTAAAATTTCATCTAAAATTTCGTTTATGAGTCAGTAAAAAAAACTGTTTTTTTTTCAATAGTGCTTTTAAGTTTATCGTTGTTTTCGTTCGTTCATTCATTCATAAAATATAATGCGTAAAAAAAGTCTTTTTTAATCTTTTTGCTTCTTTCTGAAGATGTAATGTTAAAGTTGTTGCTTTTTTTTTGTTAGTGTGATATTTTTTCTTTTGTTTTTAAATCTAGTTGAGGAAGAACAGGTATTTAAAATACAAGTTCAGTTGGTTTCGGTAACAAAGGTAAAAAAAAAAAATAAATAAATGATTAAAAAAACATTAACAGATGATCCCAAAAATGACGATGAAATGAAAAATATTCCTGTTTGTTGTTGCTATAAATGTTTTATAACTGGCCTTTCTTTTGTCCATTGATGTTGTTGTTATTATTGTTGTCACTCACTGGTATCGTTTTTTCACTTTCTTTCTCATTTCAAGCCAAAAGCCACTGTCTTGTCTTTTTAGTCTTTACCAACTGACTTTATCTATTTGTCCTCCTCTTCTGACCCTGCCTCTTCCTTTACCATCATCAGAGAAACATCTCTCGCATTCTTCCCCCGCCTCTCTATCTCCTGTAGAATCTCCCATTCTCGAGACCGAAGCACATACACTTCGCATGTCTATCTTCTTCTTACGCTACTACACTACACACGTGCACGACGTCGCACATACACGTTCGACCCACACACAATTCATTCATTCATTCATTCATATTATCATGTAGCATAGTATAAATATACATTACTACAGTAACTACAGTTATTTGCTAATAGTTCAAAAGTAGGCGTAGTTTTGATTCGTGCTTATTTTCTCATTCTAATTGCTTTCTTTCTTTAACTTCATTTTTTTGTTTAAAACCTTTCTTCTTCGCCATTCTTCTTTATTTTTAATTTCCTTATCTTTTTCTGATTTTCTTTGTTGTTTTTTTTTAAATTTTGTTTCGCAGATATTTAATTTCTTCTTTTTCATATCTTCTTTTTCCTTTTTGTGTGAAGTATTTTTTTTCTATTTTTTTCTTTTTCATTTGTTTTCTTTTCCTTTTTCACTTTCGATTTTTGCTTCTGTTTCTCTTCCTTTTTTTTTTTCAATTTCCTTTTCTTTAACTACACAATACAATTATTTTTCCACCCGGTTCGGGTTCGTTAAACAGACTGTGACATTCCCCAACTTTAAATGATCTAAGACAGGAAAAGACTTTGGTTGAAATCTTTTTCACCAACAGATTACATTTTTAGAGCCATTCCATCTTCACCAAGTAGTAAGAAAATTTATAATAATAAATTAAATAATAAAATTAAACAAAAACTCTGGAAGCTAATGAAAAAGTTATTCAACATTCAGTCCCGTCACCAGAGTGCTTTGAGTGGGTGGGCGTCCTTTAAGTTGCGGAAGGGGTGGGTTGCGAGTAAGAATTCACATACTAAAAAATTAGTCCACATTTTCACAGGTGAAGGGAGGCAAATGATGTTCTGGTGACGGTTCAACATCGGGACGACAGTCCTGCCAATATTACCTACAAAAAATTTTTTATGCTTTAATTTTATACTGACAAATTTTGAAATTTACAGTATGAGATATGCTAAAAATAGTTCCTACAATAATAAAGAAAGATGATTAATTCGAAAGAATAGAAAAAAAAAACCTGAAGTGAAACTTGGTGGTTTTGCAAAGAGTAGTAAAAATGAAAAAATAAAATAAAAAGTACAGAAGGTTTAATTAATTATTCAAAAATGTAATATTGAACAATAATTACCATATAGATACTATATAAATACCATATAAATATAATACCAAATACCATAATACCATGTAATACCATATAAATAATATAATAAATAATAATATAAATAATACCATATAATACTATATAAATATAATACCAATACCATATAAATAATTACCATATAAAAGGACAGTAACGATCTATAAATATACTTACTTATAAGTTAAACCAGTGATTCTCAACGTGGGTGGCAATGCCACCTAAAGGGTGTTGCGAACTTTCAAGGAAGCATTGAGTGTTCAAGAGTTAGTTAGGGGCACATAACTGCAGTAAGAAGATGGATGTTTATCTATCTACCCCCACTCGCACAGAATGTGACAAGGTCAAGTTTTATGTGGGATTTGGTAGTGGTATGAAAATTGCTTGATCCTCTTCAGTATTTCACTTTTTCAGGACACACCAGGCATTGATTAATGACATTAGACCCCTACTGATGGAGAGGTAATACCTGAGGCTGAAGCCTAATATCCACTTAACACCAAATACTGGGCCAGCAGTAAAATGATTTAATTCCTGAAATTCTGATTAAAACGAATTACATTTTATATAAGCATTTTTTATATTTATTTATTTATTTTTTTTTAATATTTAGTTTCAGTTACACTGTATATAGAAGCAAAATCCTGCACATCAAAGTCACACAACTTCTGCAGTTCAGCATGGTGACCATCGTATTTTTATTCCCATCATAGCTTTCTTTTGGTGATTGCCACTCTTAAAATGTAACAAAATGTAAATATAGAACATTAACTCTGTTGACGCTCATCACCAGAGTGTTTTAAGTGTTTGTATGTAGGGGGGGGGGTTGCTTTATATTATTGGGGTTGGGGGCAGACATGAGTAAGAAATTACACATTGAAATTAGTTCACATTTTCACTGGTTTCCAGGTTGGGGCAGGCTCCCTGGTAACAGACCTGACTATGCAATATTTACCAATGCAATTTTAACATATGCAAATATCTAAAAATGCTGGAGAAGAAACGATGAAGGACCTCTGAGTCAGACATATATGGTACAAGAAAAGAGTACAAGAGAAACATGGGAGACAAATTTTTCAACTACATGTGATCAATACAAAAACAAAATTTCTTTGCAACATATACAGTAATAAAACACTTCTCTAAGTCAAATGAATAAAAAGACCCAAATGAATGAACAAGTTCACTTGAAAGTGATATATATAAGAAAAAAAGATATAATGAAGGTGTTTGAGCATATATAACAAAGAAAAAGCAATAACTAACCATATCTGCTCTTCAGACTCAACTCTTATGCAGGTATGAAAATAATTCTCCTTATATACAGATTTATATATATATAATTAAATTACTCAGTATTCATGAGAAAAGTTTTAGTCGGCATAGATCCAAAACTCAAACTGATGGCCTGTTGACACCTTTTGTTACAGTTCTCTTGATGCTGACTGGTCAACTGCCATTTTGAGGTAATTCTTTGGCATTTAATATTCATAGTTGAGAGAGAAAAGATAAGTCCTTGAACTAATTTTGTTGGGTATAATCAAGACCCTGATGCTTTTATATATGTAGATGGATGTGCTTTTCACTTGTGGAAATGGAGGACTGATGTCCTTTTTAATAGGTAATAACTACTGATTAGCATGATCTGGGATTAGACTAAAATAAATGGTGGCTTTGCAACTTATGAACACAAACAGGATAGATTCCTAGCATTTGTTTGTAAGTTCAAATGTTCATCAGTACATAATAGATTTAATTCAAGGCTCTCAGTTCTAAACACAAGATTAGCACAGTAGATGAAAGCATGGGTTTGTGAATATGGTGACATAGGAATTGTGAATTCATTCCCCAGTGCAAACTTAGACTTGGTAGGAACAAAGTGAGCAATAACTGAGCAGTACTAAATAAGAACAAAATGAGATATCCTTAGATAGGCACAGCAGAATGAGAACAGTTTTAAATCAAGGGTTCAGTTTGAAATTCCCTGAAGGTTGCTCAGCTTCTGAAGAAAACTGGAGAGCACAATGGTGGAAATGTTGTGAAAATAACAAAAAGTGAGGACAATAGACCAAATGTAAATAATGTGCAATGTCATTTACCTTCAGTATATAGGTGATCATGGCTATCTACGGTTTCCTTTCTTTTAATATATGTAAATTGCCATGACATGTTGGAAAAATGGAGTGGTTTTCCATTGCCTTTCCATAGTTTGGAATTCAGCATTTTCTTTCTCTAAAGTTAGCTGCCAGCCAAAATTATAGACTTCAGTCTACCATGCTATTTTAACTCATAGTAGGAGTGGGAGACATAGTTTCATGCCTTTACAGCAGTCTTTGTGTGAATTGAATGCAACAGTTGAGGCCAGAATTCAATTTGATGATGTTACATTCCATACAGCTAATAATTCTTTTTTAATCATTTCACCCCAAGCAAGGTAATAAAGCCACTAGGATACAAGGGGTTACTGAGTGTGAAAGAATAAGAAAAACAAAAACATTATTAAGGAGCAAGAACAAAAAGAAGGGGAATCAAGAAGACAGTAGATAATGATTGGCATTGCATTTAAATCTTTGAAGATTATTTTACTTCATATTCATTTACAATATTATTTTTCATGTGCCATATCTCTTCATGAGATGGATGATCATGGCTCTCCACAACTTCCTATTGCAGCTTTAAGTAATGTTTGTTGCTTTACTATCCTTCCCACACCCAGCTCATGAGGTAAGTTACTCAATGTTTCCTTCTGCCTATCTTGCCTTCATATGTTCTATGAGTGTCAGATTCTCCAAGCTCTATATATTTCTTGTGTTCCAGAAATTTCAACTTTAAGTACAAGTACTCATTATTCTCCTTAAAACTTCCCGATTGCTCACATGCTTTGTCCATGTTATCTACAGCATCCTTCTGGAGAACCACATCTCTGTTGCTTCAAGTCTCATGAGGACAGCTATCATATTATAGTGCTGCAGTTCAGCACTCATTTCTTTTTAACAAAATGCTTCTTAATACTTTGCTTAGCTTTTGGAAGGCATCTTTCACTATTCCAATGTATCTTTGAATTTCTGTATCACGTTTTTCATCATTTGTTGTAACACTTCCAGGATTGATTTCTGTACTTGTTTGATTCAGACATTTCCAATTCATAGCTTGCATTTCAGGCTGTCCTTCCTAACAACCATACATTTTGTCTCCTTACAATTGATGCTTAGTCCTTTCATATACTACCTTATCTAAGAGCTCTTGCATTTTTTACATGTCTGCCATATCTTTCTGTGTCATCTGCATATCTTATGCTAAGATTGTATTCAACAATAATAAATCACTTCTAGTTCTCACTGCATTTAATTTATTCCAGGTACTACTTCAAAGGAAAATACAATATGTGTTAAAGAAAATGTTATTTTAATGCTTTTGATATAAAAATTTCTGTTATAAATATCATACATTCCTTCACTGGTATCTTCTGTCATCATCCTTCTTCTTCTTCTTTTTTATGTGCAGTGTCTCTTCAGGACATAGGCGATCATGGCTCTCCACTTTCCCTTATCCCTTGTACCTCTCAATAAGTTTTGACCCTTTACTACTTCTCATAGATCCTGTTCTGTCATCCACTTACTTAAGCCCACTAGGTATGTCACATGTTATTTTCCCTTGTCTCTCTTTCCTTTCATTTGCCCTGTGAGTATCAGATTCTCCAAGCTCACCTTTCTCATTACACATCACAGAAATTTCAGTTGCCTCTTCCTGATTGATGTTAAGTATAAGCTTTCTCCTTGTTTGCATCCTCTCCAAAACCTCATTGTTGCTCACACACTTGGTCTATGATATCCTTAGCATCCTTCTGTAGAACCATATCTCTGTTGCTTCGAGTCTCTTCTTGATCTTTGAGGATACCATCCAAGATTCATTGCCATAAAGGAGGACAGATATCACATAGCAGTTCAGTACTTTTTTCTTTGTTACCAACAAAATCTTCATCATTAAAATTTGTTAACTTATCTGTTTTTCACACATTCTTATTCTTTACTTCTCTTTTACTCTTGTAGCTGATGCAGTTGCCTTTTGTGACAGGAAGAAGCTGCTAATTGCTTCAGGAAGTTTGAAATCTTTCAAAATAAATGAATTTAACACATGGAGAATTTTTATACATATATTTTTATATAAAGAACAAGATAGCTTGCAAAAGAAGAGAAAGTGAAAATTATCTTTATATGTGTAAGATAGCTCAAAAAAAAAAAAAAAGGAAAGAAAAGCATTTAAGGGATTAGCAGTTGCATGTATGCGTATTTGCCATATGGTTGGGTTGAAAGTAAGTAGTCATCTTGACCAGGGAAAGAGATCTTTTCCTGGAGAGAATGAGATGCATCTTGTCACTACCACATTCTAGTGCAAGAAAGAGGAAGAGGGTTTATGTACTTTCTTTTTATATAACTGATTTCCATATTACCTAGCAGGCATTAAGCAAAGTCCATTGACAGATAAGTTGGGGTCATCCCACAAGCCATTTAAAGTTTTTGCTGCTCACTCTGAACAACTTGCTACTGCTTGCCAACTATCCAAAGGAGGTTAAAGATACATTTTTAATTGTTACAATGTAGTATCAGAGAGTTGTAAGAATTTAACATGGCCTTGAAAATTTAGGAGATATTTAAGTAAATAAGAACTCTTTAAAAAAAAACACATTGTTTTTTTAAAGAAGATGAAATCTGTGCTTAGATGTTCACAGAATATGCATTTGTAAAACCCCAGATAATCTTGACAAGATCATGATTCTATAAAGAGACAAAGGCATTTGGGCTGTGATTACAAGGTCAGAATAGGTATCTATAGCCATGTCAACAGTTGTGTGGTAGTTGAATTACCAAACTGCATAGTGTTCAAAATTAGAATTTACAGATTGCTTGCTTTTGTCATATCTGAAAGTTTGCCTAAGGATGCAGGTAAAATGGTCAGATCCCTGTACCACCCCAGTAAGTATCTAACTCCTTCTGCTATCCTCTATCTTTACAAGAGCTAGATTAGGCCAAAAATGGACTACTGTTGTCATATCTGGGCAAGAGCTGTCAAGACCTCACTCTACAGCCTTGATAGAGTTCAAAAGCGTTTCCAAGCCCTTGTGGGTGATGAATTATTCTCAATTCTTCAACCCCTCTCCCACAGGCAGGATGTAGCAAGCTTCTCACTACTCTATCACTACTTCTATGTAAAGTACTACTAGCTGAGCCATTGGTGACAAAATCGGTTCTGCCATCATGCATTTCTGGTGAGGAGGGTAGTTAGACAGGATTAAAAACAAGACCTGTCAAAGGTTGGATAAACCTTCTTGTAAGATCAATGGGCATTTAGCATAATGGTGTAGACTCGGCTACATAGCTTTGTATAAAGCCAGTGTGGTGACAACACGGCAACACTGGGCTTCCTTGTCTGAAGTCAAACGCCAGGTCAGAGGGTTTCTTAACGTGAACCTTTCAAGTTGAAGGGCACTGACTCTTTGACTAGAGAGCCCAATGTAAATCTGCTATTTAATTCATAGCCAGATGGGGGGGGGATAGATGGATTCATGCCTTTCCCAAGGGCATTCGTGTGAAAGTAATTAACTTCTAATACATTCCTGTATATTCTTACAGTAGTAAGCTTTGTATCTTTATATACATTATATTTGTATTCAGTGGTTTATACTGCAACATTACTAATCAGACCTTAGTTACAGTTTCTGAGAGAGACTGCATAACCTGACATGATCAATTTCTTGACCAGTACTCTGAAACCCATGGTCATGATGACTTGTAATTTTGTGCTGGCACAACCATTGATGGCTTCTAAGAAGTTCTGTCAACCCAATTTCACTCACAAGGCATGGGTCAAAATTTGATGTTATTTTCAAACACTTTCAAAAGTTGCTGCATACTGAAAAGCATTCCCTGGTTGATAACATCTTGAAGAAAAAAATCGACTAAGCCAAGTCTCATGGTCAAAAAGCATCCTAACCACTTGGTCATGCACTCATAGTATTTCTATAAAGCAAGACTATATTAATAAAGAATTAAATGAAAAACAAGTAAAAATTTCTATTATATACAGTGATGGCTATTTTCATTATAAACAGCTCTTCTTTTTTTGCATTAGGATCATTATAGGGTCTAATAATAAGAAACTTAAATGACTGAACTGTCTTATGAAACTTGTACAAACAACTGACACTGCTACTGTTTAATGACTGGTAGCCTGTTTTCTTGTATGCTTATCTGCTAAAAGGAGAAGCTAATCCCTATTACAGACACCTGTTCAAGACACACTTGTATTGCTTTAACACCTACGGAGCCAACCTACAGTTTATACTGCAACTATGGTGAGCAAACATTATTTACAGTTCCTGGAGGAAAGAATACATTCTGACATGATCAGGGGTTGGACATGGCCAATATGCTTAAACTCCTGGCCATGATGATTTTTTAACTTTTTGTTAGCACATCTTCTGAACATTTTCATCTACTCACAAGATATGGGTCAACATGTGGTATGGCTTTCAGGCATTTCCCAATAGTCCTCACCACAGACTGTGATTGTCTCCCCAGGCTAGTATTATCAAGAAGTTACCTCCTTGACAAATCGACTATAGCGAGATTCAAACCCAGGTTTTATGGGTGTAATGTTAACATTCTAACCACTCAGATGCTGCTACTAGAACAGCAGTGGCAGATCAGTGTTTAAACTTATGGTCGCTGCAAATATCTGGTAGACATCGGTTACAAATGGCTAGCTTCATGTTAATCAACATTTACTATCTAACTACCGAAAGAAACTATTATAAAAAATACTGTCATTGTTTTTATGCCATCTATTTTTTTCTAATTTAATATCTTTCCTAGTAAGATACTTTATTGATAGTACCTTTTTAAGAATGGATATGTTTTATCAGATGACTTTTTGTATAGTATGTTCAGGAAGAGTTGAAATGAAACCAAGTATTCTGCTCACTACTGGCAGAAAAGTTTTATTTCCATTTCTTTTTCTTCTTTTTTTCTTTTCAGTCTTAATCCAAATATTTCCTGGTTTATATGATATCTTGTATCTTGAAATAATATCGAGATTTATTGCTTTTAAGTCAAGCCAAGGAGCTAGAAATTTTTTATTTCTTGCTTCTGGTGTGTGCCTAATTCACAGCAGTATGAACCTTGTTAAGCAGACAACTTTAAAATGTCCAAAGTAACTAAAAAGCCGTGAATTGTTTGGATAAATATTGACATTTTAAAATCAGTTATATTTCTTGTTTGTTGATCAGATATTAATTCCTATTATATTTTTTCAGTTATGTTAATCTTTTCAGATATTATTCTCTCTTTGTACTAAAATATTTTAGTGAATTGAGATCATGAATTGGTACCAAAGTTCCTTTAACTTCTAGTACATTCCTGTATATTCTTACAGTAGTAAGCTTTGTATTATTCTTCCAAGTTATGTTCGGACTGAATTCAACTCTCCCCTTTGTGTAGTTGAGTGACAGCAACTTTGTGTTGTTGAGAAAATTCAACACCCCCTTGTGTAGTTGAGGAAATTCAACTCCCCACCCCCCTTTGTGTTGTTGAGGGAATTCAACTCACCCCCTTTGTGTTGTTGAAAGAATTCAACTCACCCCCTTTGTGTTGTTGAGAGAATTCAACTCCCCAACTTGTGTTGTTGAGGGAATTCAATCCCCACTGTGTTGTTGAGGGAATTAAACCACCCCCTTTGTGTTGTTGAGGGAATTCACCCCACCCTTTGTATTGTTGAGGAAATTCAATTCCACCCCACCTTGTGTTGTTGAGGGAACTCGTTCCCTCCCCTTTTGTTGTTGAGCAAATTCAGTTCCTCCCTTTGTATTGTTGAGCAAATTAATCTCTTCAGCGTATGTATCAGCTATAACAAATTAAGTATAGGAGAAGAAAAATTGAACATAGAATAGGCTGTACCAGAAACAGTTCTGTCTAAAATTGCAAATTGCTATGAAACCAAAACATCAACCTGAAAACTCGAGTCATATTATTAAATAGCTTTCTCAGATCAAGACTTTCATATGGATGCCATACATGGAACCAAACCTGTTCATAAATATTTAAACTATCAGCTGTATATACAACTGCTTCCCAACACCAATTGTCAAAAAAAAAAGGCTTTGAGCAAGTAAAGATCATCCTTCTTTGAACATTGTAGACTTGCACTAAAGAATCACAAAACAAAGAACTGTAGCAAATAACAGAAAGCACATTGCTTGAGGACTACCAATAGCAACAACTAAAATGGATAGCAGATGTAACTTAGAGAAAAAATAATGACATAATCAAGATGTTAGCATCCACACCACTTCAAAAATAAAGATTCAGAAGGAAACCCCCATCAATACTGAAAAGAGCAATAACAACTACTGGACTTGAGAAACCTATTTTCCTAAAAAAAGTGTTTTAAGAGAAAGATTATCTCAATTTCAGCTGAAAACAGTACTAGCTGCTTGGTCAATGAATGCCAAACTTTTCCTTGTAACAAAACGGATAATGTTACCATTACTTATTGTCAACTCTACTTATAATCTAGTTGAGTTAAGGTGATCCAACACTACTTGTACATCTATATGGTTATGGCCAGAGAATAAAGGTATTATTCACATACCTGAGCCAGAATGAAGGCTTTAAAGTAGAGTAAACTCAGGTAAAAAATTTATAAAAACTCTATATAAATGAAAATCACCAGGAGAATTTGGAGACTTCATAGCTCGTCCTTCTTGCTGTTTGTCCTAAACTGAAAATATGTTGTTTGCACACAAGAAAAAGAAACTGTTTAGAGTACTCGTTCCCTTGTAACAAATGGGGAAATAATTTTGAGTGGAATAAGTTTTGGAGATTAGCATTTGTGAGACCTTCTTTAAGCAATGATATTTGAGAGAATCAAGAAATATAATAATAATATAGATAATATAAAGTGTCATATTGAATCCAGGCTTTTTAAAGAGTTATCTGTACTTGTTTTTTGTTTACAAATGTCAAATTTAAAACCTTGCTTACATCATTGATATCTGTGTAAAATCCAATGATCTATTCTTAATAATTAATTTCTGGTAAAACAGATTTTTTTTTACCTTTTTTTACAAAAATGATTTAATTTAAATGATACATATATATACATTTTTATGTTTTATTTTAAATAAATATTTTAAACAAGCATTTTAATTAAAGAAAAAATGATTATATGCATAAAAATTATTTTAAAATAATATATTTTTATTTTTAAAATAACATCATTTGTATTGATGTTATTTTAAATGTTTTTCTTATTTTTCAAACTTTCTAAAAACTTTAAATTTTTTTCAACAGAACTTGTACAAACACAGTTGGATAATAAATTACTTATCTTAAATAAAGAACAGATGGATATTAATTCATGGATTCTTAAGTCACACGGAAATGCATATATCCATTTTTTTGTAATTAAATGCTTTGTTAAATATTCTCTTAAAATAAAACATAAAAATATGTATCTGTTCTTTATTAAAATGAAATCTTTTTTGTAAGAGTCTAAAGATCTCTTTTGTCAGAACATATTTATTAAGAATAGGACAATATCAGTCATATGTAGACATTAATGAAGTAAGTTTAAAAACTGATATTTGTGAATAAAAATAAAGTACAAATAACTCTATAAAAAGTCAGGGATTAATTTGACACTGTATTTATATTATGAACTATAACCCACTTCTATATCAATAAAAAGATAAATTAAATTTTAACAAATGTCATGGCTGTAGGAAGGTCTAATGTATTTACAAAAATTATTCCACAAAATTTTTCCCATTTTTTATGAGTGGACCAATCAATTTAAGTAGTGCCCAGTTCAGTGATCTGGACAAAGTTTGTAATATTAATGACTCAAAGTTATAGACAATATATTTTCATTTTGAAAAAAAAAACATTTTAAATGCAAATAGCATAATTAATTTTTACTATCAGTTCTGATTAAATATATTTATATTAAAATTTAAATATAACCTGTCTAAATTTTCAATATTGGACCATTCCAAATGTGTACTTAGAATAAAATAAATCATGTCCAAAGGAGTTAATGGGCAAGTTTATTTTCCACTATTTAGCCAGTTGTATGATGGATGCCAAAAGAATTCAGTAATGTACCGATTTTCATAGCAACTACAGTAATGACTATCTCTTTCATACACTAATATCATTGTAATGATTATGATTATGATTATTTATATTTCTAAATAGTACAATTATTATCAACCCCAAAGAAAGAAACTCCAGGAAATGTTCAGGAAAAGAGTGTAGCCAGGAAGTCCAGCACTAAGAGGGACCCTAATGGAAACATACAATATAATTGTGCTCTCCTTGCCAAAAACAGAAGAGATTAGTCACATTTCTAAACACAATTTCTCCTGAATTTCTGCCAATTTTGGTCATCTCTGATTAACAAAAGACACATACAATATTAATAAAGATAAAATTTTAACACTGAAATTGTTAGTAGTGATAAAGGCAAGAATATGGGACCCATGTCCATAGATGAAAACTGAAGGACATTCTTGTTGGATACATGACTTTCATATCAACAACAAGATAATATTTAGCATTATATGATGGGAACAAATAAAGATATACTACATTTATTGTCATATGAAAGACCTCCCATTAGCATGGCTGATACTAACCTCCATGACAGTGATTTGTTGCACTTTCATGGGCTTACATTCTTGGCTGACATGAAGTGGAAAAATTAGATTGAATCCATAGCTAGGTCAGCTACTAAGAGATTTGGTTCACTGTGCTGTGCTAGGCAATTTTACTCTCTTGAATCTATCTTACATATTTATAAGTCTACCATTCATACATGCTTTGAATATTGATGCCACATATGGTCCAGTGCTCCTGCTGTATATCTAGAGATTCTTGATAAAATTCAAAGAAAAATCACAATATTATTGGTCCTGACTTGCTGTCTCAGATTTAGTCACTTTCTCACCACCATAATGTAACTTCCCTGTGCCTTTTTTATAAATACTTTCATAGTAATTATTCAAAAGAATTCTTTGCTATAGTATCTGAACTTTATGAACTATGAACATAATACTGGATTGGCAACAAGGTCTCCTCAATTCATGGTTCAAGTGGCTAGATGTAACCATAAGTTCAATGATAACAGTTTTTTTTCTCCCACTTCTTGCTTGTGGAACTCTTTTCTGGCACCATGCATTCCAGCTAACTTGGATCTTCAAAAATACAAATGAAATGTCAATTGTTATCTATTGTTCTTGCTCCTTAATAATCTTTCTCTTTCTTATTATTCTTTCCCACTCAGTAACCCCTTGTGTCTTAGTGGCTTTACTGCCTTGCATGCAGTGATATGATTTAAAAAAATGTTTTTTATGAAATGTTACAGTTGGCTAATAACAGCTCTCTTCTTAAAGTCTACTATCAGCAATTTTAAAAACCTAACTGCTGTGGGTTTAATACTCAATTCAATTTGTCATGACTTTTCAATTTATTATTGGGTTATTTACCATAAGAATAATAACTCCCCCCCTCTCTCTCTCTAATATAGTGTTAGCATATAAATATATGTTTATAAAATATGTTATCTGCTGAGTGATTCAACTATTATGAAATAATGTGTTGACTTTTATGAAGTACTGAACATTTGTACTTACATTTTAGGAATTATTTTCAGCACTTCCTCATATATATATATATATATATATATATATATATATATATATATATATATATAAATAAATGTTAAATCTAGTTATAATACTGCTCAAATCTTTGTTATTACCATGTTTCCTATCATTCTCTAATCCTGGAGAGCAACACACTGTGCCATCTAGGCCTCACATTTTCAGCTGATTTGAAGTGGAGTGACTACATCAAATCAATAGCTGCATCTACTGGAAGGAAAGTTGGGTCACTATGTTGTGCCAGAAAATTTTTCTCGTCATAGTCCATTTTGCACATTTATAAATCTACCATTCGTCTGTGCATGCCATATCTGGACTGATGCTCCTGCTATTCATCTCGAGGTTCTTGATAAAATCCAAAGAAGGATCTGCAATGGAACTGATCCTGGACTTAGTATCTTGACTTCAGTCACTTTCTCACCAATGTGGTGTGGCTTCCCTCTGTCTTTTCTACAAATATTTCCATGGTAACTGCTGTTGACAACCTTTTTTCCCTGGTGTCCTGACTACATGAATTTAAGCATGCTACTAGATTGTCATTTAGGTCCCACCCATTTACTGCTGAAATAGCTAAATGCAACCTCCACTTCTGCTTCAACAGTTTCTTTTTTTTGCACTTCCTGTCTATGGAACTCCCTTCTGTTTACCTTCCTCTCTGATAACTACAATCTAAAATTTAAATGCAATGTCAATTGCCATTTTCTGTCTCCTTGAATTCTGTTCATCTTTTGTCCTTTCCTCAATCTTTTATCTCACTTTCAGACCCTGTGGCATCTCTGCCTTGCTTGGGGTGAAATGATTGAAAAAAATACATATCTTGACTATTATTCTTGTTATTTCTCATGGTGCTATGCTGAAATTTACCATTCCTTTATTTTTGAAAAAAGTACTGGAAACTGAAGAAGAATTATTATTACAATGAGTAGACATTTTTGTTATGATTTCAATTTTAATAGCCAATCTAATTCTGACTATTATCACATTCTTTCTCTTTCTTTTTTATTTCCACCTTTTACGTAATTTCTTTCTTTTTCATTCTATTATTGAGTAACATTTATTTTAATCTTATAATCTATTCTTTCTTTTTCTATTTTTCTTCTCTCTTGCTCTCTCTCTTTAAATCTTTCCCTCATTCTCTATTTTCTTCTTTTGATTTTTTTTGTTTTCTTCTTTCCTCTGTCACTTTTATATTACATATCTCATTTCTGGTTCCCACTAGTGAACCAATCACAATCCCCAAACTCACATTATCATCAATCGCTGTTCTCTCTCTCTCTCTCTCTCTCTCTCTCTCTCACTCTCTCTCTCACTCTCTCTCTCTCTCTCATATCTATATTCATCACTAAGTGGCCTTCACTTTTTTCTGTACACTTTTTGTAAAAATATTCTGCCTAACTTCAATTCAGTCTCCTCAGACTTAGTTCAATGTTATGAATGTCAAGAGAAAAATGACCCACTAATCAAAATTGGAAACATTCTGAATAGCAAGAAGATGGACAGCGTGTAGGACATGCACCAAATATTAACAAATGCAACCCCCCTCCAACCATTATTTTGTACAGTCTCACTGAATTCAGTGATAATTGCTTTTCCCTTCCATTTACTACTATATCAGTAAGAATATCTAAATGGATATGGTTTGTAATAGAAAAACAAATCATTTTTGAAGATTGACTATCAATCTATAAGATAGAATAGAATTTTGGTTGGATAGATGCAAAATAAAAGAGTATGTGTCTAAAGATAATGAGAGAGAGAGAGAGAGAAAGAGATGAGCAAGCAGGTCAACTAATTTCAAAAGAAAAAGAAAGATGAATAATCACCAATTGATTTGTAAAGTTAGAAGATTATACAGATTCAATAGTCTAAGTGATAAAATAGGTGAATAAAGAAAGTTAATAAACAGATGCAAGTTAAAAGACTGATTCAGGAAAAAAATAATCTGTAAAAGAAAAAGAGAAACTGGGTTTAAAAGGAAAATAGATAATGCTATTTTCATGGCAAATATTCTTTAGCGCCACCAGTTCAGGCTTTTATGGCTGACACCCACCATGCTATGTCCCCCATTCTCATTCTCTTCATATTCCATTTGTAAGAAGGAAGTCCTATTCAGACAAGTTTTTTTTCCCAAACTCCTGCAAAGATGTTTCCCCAAATACTACAACCGTAAACTTTCCAAGTCCAGGTTCTATCATTATCTATCCTCCTTAGCCTCAATCTTCACTTCTTACTTCTTCCTCTTATGTTCATACCACACCTCATTCAGTAACCCTCTACTTTGAGTGATTCTTGAGCCTTGTATTGGGTAAACATTAGTCAAAAAAAAGAAAGAAGATAAATATGAGAGCAGAGAAATTAGAGAGAAAAAAAGAAGGGTTTGTAAATATGGAGAAATAAAGACAGATAGATTTATCAGTGAAGAAAGATGACGGAAAAAGAGTCTGTTAAAGAATATAGAAAGTGAGGTATGAGGTATGAGCTGAGATATCGAAAGACAAAGATTGGAGAGAGAAGTTGGGGAATATGTATTGTAAAGAAACTTGTTTAAGAGTAAGAAAATATTGGTGCAATAAGATGTGATAACAAATTACTTAAATCTTTCACCATCAAATTGTCAACAACCTTGCACCCTTGTATTTCACTGTATTCCATTGTTAATAACAAGATCAATAATAAAACTTTTTTCCCAATTATCAAGGAATTATATTGCGTAAACTCTATGACACAATTCAATGTGTGCATACAACAAGAATTAAAATGCCAAGATGATGCACAATTAACAGAAAGGCCAAACAACTTAAATTAGAACTGCTAATTAATAATGTGCATATATTCATATAAATAAACCTGCATTAGTAGTGTGGGAATTGTAACAGCATTATTACTGGGGAGGAAGGGTTCAAATACTCCATTTAAAAAATTAAAGATATATTATTTAGTTCTTAATTCTCTTGCTATATATCGTTGCGAGTGTTCTTTAAGGTTTTTATAGGATAAATGACAAACTGAATTAAAAGTCAATATCAAAAAATGTATTAAGCACAGTACTAAACTGGCATTGAGATCACATCAATTGACTGTTGAGCTGGTTAGATGTAACCATAAATTCAATGCTAACGGTTTCTTTTGTTGCACTTCTCGCTTGGGGAACTGCAAAAATTTAAATGCAACATCAATTGCTATCTACTCTCTTTGTGATTACTCTCTTCTCTTTCTGCTTATTGTTATTGTTTCTGTTCTTAAGTCTTCTACACTCTGTAACCTGTTGTATTTTAGTGGCTTTCATAGGGTGATATCGATTAAAAATAATTGTAAGTTTCAAAAATTTAAATATGTAAAAACAGATTAAATTTTATTTTCAGTCAACTACTTGTAATTCATACAAATATATAACAAAACACCAATCTGTTGATAATTGGAGTAAGAAATGGCTTGTTAATTTTAATGCCTCCAAAATGAAACCTCTCTCTTAATTGTCTTACAGAACTTTTTTTTTTTACCTTCCATCAGAATGGCTGATGCTAACCCACAGAAGAGTAACTAATTGTACCTTCTCAGACTAACATTTTCTGCTGACATGAAGTGGAATGATTATATTGAATCAAATGGTAGATCAGCTGCTAGAAAAATTGATTCTCTGGGTCATACTGGACAATTTTTCTTGAAATAATTTATTTTGAACATTTATATGTCGACAGTTCACCCATGCATTGAATATTCCTGCAACATCTAGTCTGATGTTTCTGTTATATATTTATAAATTCTTAATAAAATCCTAAGAAGAATCTGCAATGTTGCCAGCTCTAACCTGACATCTCAGCTTCAGTCACTTTCCCACCACTGTAGCATAGCTTACCTGTGCTTTTCCTATAAATACTTTTATGGTAATTGTTCTGATGGTACCTAGATTTTATGAATTTAATTGCAGTACTAGTTTACTGTTGAAATGGCTAGATGTAACTGTAAGATCTATGCTAACAACTTCCTCTCTTGCACTTCTCACTTGGGGAACTCTCTTCTGTTTTCATACTTTCCAGTTAAATCTGGTCTTCAATAATCTATTTGCAATGTAAATCTTGTCTTCTTAATTCCAGTTCTCTTATTGTTCTCTAGTCTTAATAATGTTTTCGTTTTACTCATATTATATAACACTCAATAACCACTTGAGTTTTAGTGGCTTTGTCTTGCCTGGGGTGAAATGATTAAAAAAATTATGACCAAAACCAGAAACTTCTGAGTTATTTGACAGAAGTGTTCAGAAAGCAACTTGACTAATCATGAAAATTTGACTTGCCACTTGCTACATAATAAGGAAAAACATTTTGGAGTATCAACAGAGTATTAATACAGTGGATTGCAGAAAACATGAAACTGAAAATGTTACTGTTACTTTATGATTACCATTATACAATTTGCACCTTAAGTTACTCTTCAGGAACAATGGATTAAGTTATACAACTGAATAATAAAATTGTTTATGAATGTGTAGACACACTTTATAAAAATAAAGCCTCACTCTATCAATTTGAGATAAACATTTGATGTGATTTACAAAAAATGAAATGGTCAAAAGAGTGACACAGTGTTGGACAAGATGGAATAATTTAAGTTACAAGCAATAAATTAACTGATTAACAAAAGTAATGTGTCAATTGTTGATTCACAATGGAATATGATCTGGCCTATAGATTGTATTTGCTCAAGTTAAATTCTACAAGTGCTCTGCATCAGTGTCAAACAATTATCGTCTTCAATGAGTTTCAAGTCAAGAGCAGACGAAAATGTTCAAGTCTTAGAAAAGCAATGATGGCAATCTCAACTTGGGTCCTATTGTGTTTTCACTCAAAAAGTACTGTTTTAAATATCAAGTGACTTAAGCTTCACATTGGCTCAAAAAGTCAGCTGTCATTGCTATTACAACTTGAGAGGTATGGGCAGAAAAACTAAGAGATCACTGCAACATTTTCATATAAATCAACAAAAAACAAACACTATTTTAATTTTCCTGGACAAATATCAACATTTCTTTATATCTGAGATGACCTTTAAAACCAGAGATCAATAGTTTTGATGTAGATAAGCACTAAATCTTTGAAAACAAAATCAAAGATCAGTGAGCTAATATTTATTAAGAAACATTTGATCTTTGTTATTTATGTTAAAAATTATTTCAAGACTGACACCCAAATTGGGATGTGATCTGGTGAATTTGAATTAAAAAAAAGTTTATTTAATTTGAAAAAGACAATTTGACAAGACTTGTTTGTATGCTTTTTAAAATCTTTTATCACCAATTAGATTGGTTTATCTCAATCCAATCATACTTTAAAGCATAAATGCAGAAGTCCACACTATTGTATTATGGATTACATTTTTTTATAATGCTATGTCTTGCTAAGATGTAGGCAATTATGACTTTCCAGGTTCTTTTGCCTTTTTATCTGTGAATTACCATAACATCTTGGGAAACACTGTGGAGTGGTTTGTCCTTCTCCACAGTTTGTAATTCAGACTTTTATTTCTCTTAGACTGAATTCTATCCAAGTTTAGAGGGCCCAGTCTACATTGGACTAGCTTAAAGAATAAGAAATGGATTCATGCCTTTACCAACAGCATTAATGCAAAAGTATATGCACAGACTGACCCAGAAATTGTTTTCTAATTCCACTTTCTATGTCAATATCCATTACACTATCCACACATCGTATCAATTATATACTCATTTCATTTATGATAGCATCTTTTTGCCTACTAGTTGTGATATGAACATAACTCTGAATTTGTTTAGCTTAATAAATATATGTGAGTTGTTAACTAATTTTTATACTTTAAATGAAAAATTCTGCTTTTAAAAACTGGTTCCTTCAGTGTGTGTATATTACTTCGAACTCCACTAAGATCAATTTAACTTCCTTCACTTAGACCTCCACTGAGATCATGTTCCTTCTTTAAAATAAAAAGGTAGAAAAGTACACCAGTTGCAAAAGGTGTCAATCAACTTAAAAATTAAAACATTCTACTTAGTACTCAACAGTTTTATTGAAATAAAATCAATACTTATTAAGTATAGAATAGGATCCTGTTATCTGATCATCAAGATTGATAAAAAAAAAAAATATTAAAGCAGGGTTCAAGAAAAACACTGTACAAATGTCTATGAAAGGTCTCATCAATTCACACTTGAATTAGCTAAATGTAACCATCAGTTTTATGCTAACAGTTTCTTTTCTCACACTTCTCACTTGTGGAACTCTATTCTGGCTCCATACTTTCCAGTTAACATTGATCTGCAAAAATTTAAATGCAATTGTTATATAGAGTCTCCTTGATTGCTCTTCTACTGTTCTTGCTCCTTAATAAGGTTTCTATTTTTTTTATTCTTTCACACTAATCCCTTGTGTATTATTGGCTTTACTTCCTTGTGTGGGGGATATGATTAAAAAGAAATACATTATTTTATACTGTATTCAAGAATTCTACAAATTTAGTTACATTGAAATGTTTTTCCTTCAAATGTAAGTAAATTGAGTAGCAATTCTTACACAAAAATTAAGCAATTTGATGATTGGTAAAATTCTTAACTTGCTTGTAAAATAATCATGTATTTGAGGCATTTCTCACTTTTTAAGTAGTTTTTACTGCAAAAAACATGTCTTAGAAAGGTGATGGTTTTGAATTTTTGCAATAAAAAATAAGTTATCATAAACATCATACAAAATATATATAAATTACTAAGATTTTTCGTAGATTAATATCATTGTTCACTCTAAAACTAATATAAATATCTCAATATTATATGATAAAAACAATATATCTTTAACATGTATATATAAATGGACTTATATTTGTGTCCCTAAGACAACTGTTCATCAGATCTTCATGAACTGGTGCAACAGAATCACAAAGAAAGAAATTTACAAAATAAAAATAACAACAATTGAAAACTTGCAACACCTAAAATAGATAGTCCATGTAGCTAGATAAGAAAATCATGATAGAATCAAGATGGTGGGTTTCCATACAACCTTAAAGAAATGGTTAGGAAGGAAAGTTTCATCAATATTAGAAAGATATGTAAATGACTACATAATAAGCATAGCTAAGGCATAGAGACTATATAAGTACCTAATCAATAAGGGGAGGGGGAGAATATAATATGCAAGATTAACAGAGAAAAAAGAAGGAAATCACATTTCATAACAGTTATCTTCCCCATATAGCCTCATTAACTGTGTCTTTTACCACTTACTCTTTAACCTTCTACCTCGAGTGGTTCTTGGGCCTTGTACAAGGCAAACATAATTGTAAATCAAAAATTGTTTTTAAACAAAAAATGTATAAATTTTTCCTACTTGTTCTTTATGTAATTGTAACGATATGTAAAAGACTGCCTAATTAGTATAGCTAAGTCAGAGAGTGCCAAAGAATACTATATGCAAGATTAATGACTACCACTGGACTGATAAAATATGAAAGATATCCCATTTCATAACAGTGGTAACAGTTGACTTGAGAAGTCTGTTTTCCTGAAAAATTGTTTTTTGAGAAAGAATTTATGAATTTTAACTGAGAGTAATGCTAACTTTTCATTCCGTGAATGTTTCCTTATAAGGAAACAGATAATCTCACCATTAATGTTTTCTTTCTTATAAAATAAACATCAATACCAGAAAGAGTTTGTAAACTTGAGAAGCCTATTTTCCTGAAAAAAATGTTTTCAGCAAGGCAATAATGCCACCAGAATGCAGGGAGTTACAGGGAATCAAAGAGAATAAGAAGACTTTAATGGGGAATGACTGAGGAAAGGACAAAGAAGGAATAGGTTATCAAAGACAGAAGATGGCAATTAACATTGCATTTAAATTTATGAAGATTGTAGTTATCAGGGAAGCAAGAAATTGAAAGGGAATTCCATGGGTGAGAAGTGCGATAAAAGAACCTGTTAGAGTAGAAGTGGTGGTTGCATCTAGCTAGTTCAATAGTAAAATGATGAGACCTACTTGCCAATCTAGTAGCATGCTTAAATACACATAGTTGGGGCACCAGGAAAAAAGATCATAAGAGCAGATGCCATGAAAGTATTTACAGAAAAGACAGAAGAAAGCCTCGTCGTGTCAGTGAGAAAGTGACTGGAGTCAAGATACCTTGTCAGGATCAATTACATTACAGACATTTCTTTGAATTTTGTCAAGAATCATGAGATGTACAGCAGGAGAAACAGACAAGATATGACAACAGCATTCAATGCATGAACGAATGGTAGATTTATAAATGTGCAAAATGGATTCTGACAAGAAAACTTTCTGGCATGACACAGTGAACCAACTTTCTTTGTAGTAGATATAGCAAATGACTTGATATAGTCATACCACTTCATTTCAGTGGGAAATGTAGGACCAAGTGATTAAAAAACATGTTTTGGTGGTGTTACTCTCTTGGTTAACATTTAGTATCAGCTATTAATGAATGCTGAATGGGCAAACATTGATGTCAGGCAAACAGTGCATCAAAAGTACAATTTTTCCATTACAGTGATTAATTGAAAACAATTTTAGTTTTAAACATATGATGAAAGTTAATTTATACATTTCTTTTGTGGCATTTATGAAAAAATAATTTAATAAATTATTTATTTATTATAATTTTATATTTAAAACCAATAATTTCAATAAATTTCATTTAAGAAATAAAGAAAAAATATGAAAAAAATTTTTATTCACTATTTTAATGAATGCTGAATGGGAATCAAATATAAGGAAATCCTCACATTGATATTTTGCCTTTCCAATGCCAATATAATAAATAAATACTATACTGAACTATTGGGAAATAGAAACAATAAACAATATAATAAATACTATACTGAACTATTGGGAAATAGTTGATAAAAAACAATATAATAAATAAATTTTTCCATTACATATTTTGCTAACCATGTTATTATTAAATTAACTATCTTCACCCCAATAAACAATTTGTTTTAAATACTATAAACTATTGGGAATGATTAGAACCATAATAAACAATAAATAAATAAATACTATAAACTATATGATGAAATAGTTGATATTTTGCTAACCATTCCAATAAACAATTAATAAATAAATTTCTTTTTTGCCAACATTCCATAGTTGAACAATAATAAACAATAAATAAATACTATACTGAACTATTGGGAAATAGTTGATATTTTACTAAACAATATAGAAATTTACTGAACTAAAATAATATACACTATTTAATAAATTATTTATTTAAAAAATATAATTTTATATTTAAAACATTCTAAAAACTAATACTATTAAAACTAATGCTATACTGAACTATTGGGAAATTTGATATTTTGCTATTTAATAAACAATTTATAAATAAAAAAAACTATTGAAAACAATTTTTATTCATAAAAACAATATAATAAATACTATACTGAACTATTATATTTTTGAAATAAAACAATATAATAAATAAATACTATACTGAACTATAAATAGTTGAAAACCATTCCTCATCAATAAATAAATACTATACTGAACTATTGGGAAATAGTTGATATTTTGCTAACCATTCCAATAAACAATATAATAAATAAATACTATAAATAACTAATCTAATATATAAATTTTATTTACCATTTCTGTAAACAATATAATAAATAAATAACAAAACTATTGGGAAATATATAAATTAACCATTCCAATAAACAATATTTAGAACTTTTTGATTTCCAAAAATTCTAATCACTATTGGGAAATTTTTTCCAAAAACAATAAATAAATGCTATACTGAACTATTGGGAAATAGTTGATATTTTGCTAACCATTCCAATAAACAATATAATAAATAAATACTATACTGAACTATTGGGAAATAGTTGATATTTTGCTAACCATTCCAATAAACAATATAATAAATAAATACTATACTGAACTATTGGGATCAATTCAATAAAAAAAATAAATCATTCCATATAAAATCTTTTATTATTTTTTGTCAATTCTCAAGAACAAAGGTATATAAATTAACCTTCATATATTTAGATTTTATTAAAATGCATTGCCAAAATAATAGCGGATCTCCCCATGAAACTTTGTTTTTTTTAAGGAAAAGGTTAATCTGTATGGAAAGGGTTAATCTCACCATTGCTAATTGTTTAATTGCTTTGTTTCCTAATTCCCAATGTGTTAATTTGATTGAAAAGAGTTTGTGTGAAAAGTTATTTCTTCAATCATTTATTTGAACTTTGCACATCTAGAATGGGAAAAACATATTTCCTTATTATGTGTTACATAAATTTGCTTTGTAAAATCTTATATAGCAAAACATCTATTCTTTTGAATCATCTACATTCTCTAAAACCATTTATAAGCCAAGAAACCAAATCTTCAGCTGGGATTTACAAAGATAGATGATGGCGTTAAGGAGGACAGCTGTTTACAATGACAAAGAGCACCTTAGCACTTCACTGAAAATATCCTGGTATCATGTGATAAGGTTTAGGCAGTTGTCTCCTCCCCACCATAAAAGGACTTTCTTTTTATTGTTGGTGGAAGATAGGCAGGTTGGCCAGTTTGCGTGATGTAAAGCAATACAGAGGTGCAAGAATAGTGAACAGCTTGAGATGTCTAGCAACAAAAATGGTCACTATGGATCTTAGAAGATAAGGGTGTGAAGTGAGCACTGTGGTGTAACACCTGCTATGATAATGACCATGTCAGATGGTGTTGCTGTGCAAAAGACACTTTTGTTTTTGTTTTTTTTTAGACAAGTTTGTTGAGTGGATAAAGAAATGGAAAAGATGTTGAAGAAAAGAAAATGGAATAAAGAGAGAAATTAGAGGCTGGAGACTTGATATAGCCTGATCTGAAGCAATAAAACAAAATATAGCAGACACCAAAGTGGATTGCTGTCAAACAGTGGCCATTAGTGAAGTTCTACACTTTGTAACAAAGAAAATAAGAATTGATTTAGTAGTTTTGGTTAGATCATTAATGTTAAGCAACAGTATAAATAATCAATATTAAATGGGTAACTAATACTAAACTATCACATGATCAGTTCAAAGCATTTTCACAGTATTTAATTTAACTTGTTTATTTATTTTTTTTTTTTACAGTAAGGTTGACCCTGTACAAGGCCTGGTGGTGGTGGTGGTGGTGTGTGTGTGTGGGGGGGGACTCCAGGTAGAGGGTTATGTTAAGGAGTAGTGTTATATTCTGTTCAAATAAGAATATATACTTGAAAAACAAGGTGGATAAAATAAGTAAAGGTTTATTGTACAAACCCAGTACAATAAGAATAAAGGTAACAGTTATGCACAATGTCGTTGCAACTCAATCCAGTAGTGAGTGCTACTATTTGAAGGTCAGTAATTCTTGTGTAAGTCTGAGTCCTACTCAACAGATCCCAGGTAGTCTCTGTAGTCCACTGACTTACAGATACTTATAGGTAGTTACTACCTATAGTGTAGTCACTCATGGGGGTGACAGGTTATTCCATTACATCAGGTAGTTTATATGGCTAGAAGGGCATGATAACAGTTTACTCCAGACTTGAACAGGTTAAGATTATAGTGATTGGGGAAGCATCCTCTTGGAAGTCTGTTCTACAGGACAGTAGTTTGAGGAAAGAAGCTGTACGAATGGAACTTACTTCTCACCGATGGAATACAGAGGGAATGTGAGTGGTTTGCTATTATGTAAGTGGCATGGCAGGTCCTGGCTGTGAAGGTTAAATATTTAGTTTGTCTAAGTACCTTCCATGATAGTAGTGATAGAGCAGTGAGAGTCTCACCTATAACAGAGAGGTTGGAGGGTGGAAAATAATTCTTCTTCAACAAGGACTTGGAGACACTTTTGAAATCTATCAAAACTGGAAAGTGAGAACTGGGCAGCTTCTGCCCAAATATGCCAACAGGATTTAAGTAAACAGTCAAATTGGTGACTTGAAACTCAATAGATACAATGATTTTAGAGAATGATGGTGATTCAGAAGAGTATTCTTCTTACTTTACAAAATTTTACTAAATTACTTGTTAATTTTAAACCTTCTAAAATGAAATTACTCTTTTGGGTAATTCTGAGAGAACCCTTTTTGTCTTCTGTCAGTATCGCTAATGCTAACCTCCAGGTGAGATGATGACTCTATTGCACCTTCTTAGGCTAAGACACAATTGGAAAGATTATATTGAATCAATTGCTAGGTTTGCTGCTTGGAAAGATGGTTCACTGTGTCATGCTCAACAACTGTTCTTGCCAGAACACATTTATAAGTCTGCCGTTCATCCATGCTTTGAATATTGCTCTCATATCTGGTCTGGTGCTTTTTCTATGTATTTTGGGATTCTTGATGAAATCCCCAAAAAAAAAAATCTGCAATGTTATGGGTCCTGACCTGGTATCTAATACACAAGGCCTTTCCAATCCCACTAGATACACAGCATCTCAATCTTCAGATACAAACTGGAATACGGAATGGTTAACTGTGGTTCATTTTATTTTCTCAGAGTCATTTTGCTCCACATTGTTGTAAAGAATCCACTTGTCATCAATTATCATCATTCATCTCAAAAATAAGTTGTTTTTGTTGTATTTGAGCAAAGAATTGCAGATGCACTACATTTGTTCTGTTAAATCATATGCTATGCAAAAATCTTAGTGATTCATATATATACAAGTGTTTTCAAATGTTTTACAAAATTGATATGACTCATTTAAATAATATTGGTGATTCAAAGGAATATTCTTTATACTTTACAAAATTTTAAGGGGATAAGCTTTTTTGGTTTTCAACAACATAGCTGATACTAATGAGAACTGATTTAGTTGCTTTGGTTTGATCATTAATGGGTAAACTTGTAGGTATTATATAATCAATGCAAACAACTAGAGGCCAAAATATTTTAGGAGCATTAAATTTCACTTGTTTATTAAAGGTAAGCAACCTGCATATCATTTATTATACAGGGTATACCTAAAATCTGGACACAGAGGCAAAAATGCATATTTTTAAGAAATAAAATTTTTCAACAACATTTTCTTGAATTGGAATATTAACAAATAGCATGTTCAATATGATTTCCATCATTTGTGATGCAAAGGTTGATGTGCTTTGCAAGATTCACATGAACTTGATGCAATAGCTCCACACTGACATCAATTTTAGCACATTCACTCTTTATGCATTCAATCAAGTATGTTGCATTTGTGATTTTCATAGAATACACCTTCTTTTTTTAGCATATCCTGGAAAAAGAAGTCAGTTCTTTCTTCTTTCATCAAAACCATGTTTAATCTATGGAGGTAAAAAATAATCTAGTTAATGAGATTTCCTGTGTGTCCAAATTTTCGGGACACCCTGTAGAATGAGTATCTGTGTGCAAAGTGACCATTTAACACAAATGCATGGTTCCTCTACTAATAAGACATAAGAAAACATAATAGATAGAAGAAATACATTTTCAGCTTGGATCATTTTAATTAAGTATGTTTCGAATTATATCTGAAAGAGTAATATAAATGCAAAATGATGCATACCTAAGTTTGATAGATTAGGTATAAGCGTTTGATAAAGGATATCACAAAGAACTGTTTGAACTGTCAGGTAAGGTTGATTTATTTGGGGAATGATATTAGAAACATCCATAACTTATACTGGGAGCAAACTGCCTGTATGCAGAAAATGAATTCAGTAAATATACAAAAAATAGGAAGCAGTACAAGATAAGGATGTGTCTTCTTAATGGACTTTACCCAATCTTTATGGTGAGAAAATCCTGAAAGAATTAGAAGTCCTACCAGGATTTATTATTAGTAGCTACAATTGTAACAACATAAGATATGCAGATGGCACAGTGTTAATAACAAACATAGAAATTAAACTACAGAAAAGAAAGCAAGAAGAAAAGAGTAAACATCAATTGTAAGAAGATAGAATGCATGGCTATTAGCAAAAGGAAACAGCCCCACATGCAAATTATAAATTGGAAACAGAGATATCAAAATCAAGCAAATAAAAAATTTAAATAACTAGGAAATGTTTTAAGAGAGGATGTAAAATATGATACCAAATGCAAAAGATTCCTTCCAAAGATAAGTCAAGCAATTATATTTAAAATCAGAAAAAGACAGATAATAATGTATCTCAGAAACTTGAAATGAGGAAAGAAGGTTTAAAAAAATCTGACATTCACAGCACAAGACAAATGAAAGGACAAATGAAAACAGCATATAACCTATCCAACGACCTTGTGTAAATGGTTGGCAGTATAGGGATAATATAGACAGCACAAAAAAAATTTAGTAAGAACCACAAAGGAAGTTATGGAGAGCCATGATTGTCCACATCCTAAAGAGACACAGCACATAAAAGAAGAAGCTTTCAACAATTGTAAGAAATAAATTCTCATCATGAATCATTTTAATTCAGATTTGTGAACATTTAGTATGCATTAACAATCTGATATCATTGAAAATTAAAAAGTTATACTAGATTAAATATAAGGTGAGTAAAAAATACTTTGCATTCATCATTTGTTTTTTGTATGGTCATCAAATAATTTGGTTTCATTGTGCCAAACAGCTGCTTAAAACTCTGCAAGAAACAAATTAGTCACTTGAAACTGAATAGAACCAATCAAACAAACAACTACCTTTTCTTTCCTTTTCATGGACAAATCTCTGTATATAAAAAGAAAAGAAGAAAATAGACAAAAGTTATAGATGAGGTAATATTGAACATGTGCACTATACTTAAGGATTCAAATCCCACAAGTGGATAATTTATTTTTATTACAATTCACAATTTACTTGCAAGTTCTGTGAGAACTTTAGAAGATCTTTCTAATTTAGAAATACAACACAAAGTATTTATTTTAATAATAGAATAAAAATAAAAAAATCACTGTATTTTTAAGTTTCAGAATTACCTTGTTTGCTTCATAATTCATTTTCCTCATGAAAAACGCTATCTTTAATTTTCAGAAACTTCAGATAAGTTAATATTCCTAATGAAAAATATTGCTTTTCTTCTTTACCATTCTTCTTGAATGGATTCTATTATTTTAATTCTTCCATTTTGTGATGGTGTGTCTCTGGAAAAAATTTTGGCATGTAGTTATAAACCAGTTGTGATAAATATATTCCAATATTGAAAAATGTTTAACCTCAGGTCTTATTTGTTTTTACTGGATATGAGAACTTTCTATTGAAAAATAATCACCAATGAATTTGTTAGCAGTCATGTAACATTACAGATGGATATGCAGATAGTATAATGAATGCTGGCATAGAATGTAGGACCAGAAAGTTAAGTTCATATCCTGGGTTAATCTGTTGCATTCAGTTTTGCACAAATGGGAAAGGCATGAATCACTTTATTTTCTTTCCAGATACAGCTTAAATAGCATGGTATACTGGGATCTCTTGCCTTGGGTGGCAACCAGCAAAAAGGAAGGTAAACTTTGAAGAAGACAATAGGAAATCACTCCATTCTTTCCTAAGAATGCATGGCAATTCACAGGTAATGAAACAAAATCAATGGCAAGTCATGAAGATTTATATTCTGAAAGAACATGTCATTAAAAAATCAAAAACTGTATAACAACACCTGAATGTTTCTTGCCACAATCATACACATCATGAAAGGATATGGTACATAAAAAAAGCAGAAGTCTAAAATAACATCCAGAAGTCAAATACCATCTAGTCATTAATAAAGGAATATAAGTGAAAACTGTAGTTACGTGTGTACCAACATTTGGTTTTAAGCCATACAAGCTTATGAAGAGAGTGTATTTTATCTTGAATCCCTTATGATTTCGGAACACTTCTATCCAAGAGAGCCACTTTACCCTTGCCATTTAGTTTTCCATAATCCACTACAGTAGACTCTCTCAATGTTAAAGATAGATGTCAGAAATTCTATAATTGCATATGAAGGCTCATTATGCCTCAACCAACTGTGTAAACACACCCAAGAGGCCAGTAGCCATATAGTAACTATAAGAGTTAAGTCATGTTTAAGGAGGAGAGCTGGGTATAAACTAAATATAAAAAGAAAAAAAAAACAAGTATTACCAAAATGTAAATGTTTAGAAAAGAAGGCAGACAGGAAGGCAAAAGGATGATGAAAAACAGGGAAGACAGAAAAAAAGATAAAAAGAAGACAGAAAAAAAGATAAAAAGAAGACAGAAAAAATGGTAAAAAGAAGACAGAAAAAAATGGTAAAAAGAAGACAGAAAAAAATGGTAAAAAGAAGGATGTAATGAAAGAACATTTGCAAAGAATAGCTAAAAACAAGCAAGAGGGGATGTAAAGCAGCCAATGAAATAAGGCCTTACATCAAATTATGAGTGGGCAAAAAGAATTTCAAATTAGGAGCAAAAAAAGCATATTTGAAATAAATGAACATGGAATTTAAAATCTATAATACTTTGTATATTTGTGAAGTTATATCATATTGAGATTTCAAAATGGCTGAATTAAATTTCTCAGAGAACTACTCTGATCTCATTATCAATAAAGTATGGAATTTTGCATGAGTAAGATTTTATGTATTTGAAGGTTTTTCTTGAATGTTACTATTAGGATAATAATTATGTTTCATTTAACCCTGAATATGGCATATATATATATATATATATATATATATATATATATATATATATATATATATATATAACATTCCTCTTGCTCACCAGATACTGTGGTTTTTAGGGAGCATGCAGTACAAGTATTGAGAAAAGAATAATCCTGAAACCAGATTCACACGTCTGGTCATGTTTCCAGGATGGATGATGGGAGGTTCCTGAAAAAGATATTCTAAAGGGAGCTAACCAGAAGAAATAGGTCATAGTATAAACCATGGAAAGCAGTTTAAGGATAGAAGTCTTAAAGCCTTGGAGAGTGATGTGGACATGTGGGAAAATTTGATCAAATGTCATGCAACATGGAGGATGCTCATCCAGGATATATGTAGTGATTCTGAAAAGAAACCGGTTGAGCATGCTGTATTGAAGTCTTCATTCCAAAAGTAAGACACAAGTATGGTGCCTGAAGGTGTCCAACAGGAACTGAAGAGAAATGTGTGTGGACAATTTCTCCTCTCAAGAACAGGTTTGGAAAAAACCCACCGAAAGTGACATGGTAATCTTGCATGTTTGATCTACCTAAGTGCCTCCCTAATTTTCCAGCAAATATCATTGGTGATCACATAATTTATAACTTTCAGATAATAATAAGTTCACAATTTTGTAGATGGTTGCTGAGAATATGACTGATTGACTGACTGTTTTTAAGGCTTATCAACCTTTATGGGTTATTTAAAGCTGAAATATATTTAGGATAATAAGAATATTTTCTTTTTACAAGTAAATATTGCATTATCAAATTTCTGTGAATAACAATGATTTTCCAGAGACATGTCTCACTATTTAATCCATAGATGGGGGAGATGCATTAATAGGAGTATTTGTGAGTAAGTGAATGTAACAAACCTGACTGGAATTCAAAGTTGGATTTCAATTTCTCAATTCATGTTATCTGTTACATCACCCACACATCTGAATACCATGGGTAGATGATTTAGAGAAATTAAAAAAAAAAAAAATGGAAACTAAAAGAACATTTTTGTTTTTAGGATCAAAAAGAAACTATTGAATTTTCAAGGATACATAAGGAAGAAAGAAGGCTTGGAAAATTTGACACTCACACATATTGAAGGCAAAAGGGAAAAAAATCAAGTAAGCTGCTTAACAAGCTTTTGATGGTGAAACAGACTGGGAGGGATAGTAAAGGGACAAGTAATACTTCAAGATATAAAGGATAGGAAGTCATGGAGAGTCATGGTCATCCGCATCATGAAGCAACACAGCAAATAATAGAAGACTAAGAACATAATTACAAAAAAGTGAAATCTGATGCTATCAAATGTAAAAATATTTCATGACTAAAAGATTTAAAGAATTCATTCCCCTGGTATGGATAAATTACATTTATAGACATGTTCAATTTCTTGTATTTTTTTTTCAAAAAGAGAAAACTACTCTATCAAAGACAGTAAATGTTTGTTGCATTTAACCAAAGAAGAAATTCAAAATTTCATTCACCCAGCTGACAATATACGGAGCAGAAATCAATGACAAATTTACACGATTTATAAAGTATCATACTATGATTCTACTTGTTCTTTTGTTAGTTAGTAAGAACATGTATTTCACCCTGCCATTGCCTCAGATAAATAATAGACCATTTGAATTTGATTGTGAGGAAATGTAGAAGTGAAAATTATATTGGAAATGCTGTTTGGTATTAGCAAGAAAAAGAAAGCATGTATAATAATAAGAAAGAAAAGAGAGGATGGAGAAGATGATAATGCTATCATACATTTAATATCTGCTTCAGTGAATTGGCAAAGCTTATCATTTTTTAATCTCTTACATTAATAATGATCTACATTCATACTCATGATGGTTACTGCAATATTATGCTATGGTTGCTAAGCTCAAATATTTAACGATGCAATAGGGGAATTTCCACTGGTTTCTAATAGTGATGCAAGGAGCTTATTCAATAATTGGCTTAATAAGGAAAAATAAAATTAGGGCACCATGAAATTTTCACAAGTACTGCTAGCAATACAACAAATTTTAAATTATCTTGGAACTGTTTCAGCTATTTTACGATCCATCTATCATAATTTCTAAGAGAGTTTTTGCTTGCAAACTAAGGTATGCTCTGGAAAACAGTAAAAAGCTCATATAACATTCAACACTTATATACTGCTCTCAAAATTTATTGAGATTTCTACTTAAAATAACTTATAAGTGCATCACTAAGTTTGTCCTAATGAAGAAAAAAGCATTTATTTAACATAATATTTATTTTTTATCATAATCTTCCTTTTTGTCAGTGTACTTAATTCTGTGAAGAATATTAATTAGATTGAACATTGTACAGTGAAAAATTAAGATCAAAATTCAGCTGAATGTTTCATGTTTTATTGATCAAACCTCATAAAAATTTAATGCTAAAGAAAATGAACATCAGAAAAAAAGTTTTTTTTTCTCTCTGAATTTATATTACATCTTTTTAAGAATGAAACCCACAGAAACAAGACTTGTAATTTAATACAAAATTGATACAAATCCTGTTCATTTCAAATATGGCTTCTTTTTTTAATCATTTCATACTACACAAAGCATTCAAACCACAAAGATGCAAAGTGTTACTGAGTGTGAAAGAGTCTAAGAAAAAAAACATTAAGTAGAGAGAACAATAAAAGAACAGGAATTAAAAAGACAGAAGATAATGATTGATACTGATTTTAAATTTTTGAAGATCAAAATTGATTGGAAAGTAGTCAGAAGAGAGTTCCACAGTCAAAAGTGTGAGAAGAAACTGTCAACATTATCATTATGTCCTATTTACTTTACAAGCAGGTAATGAAATATTTCAATCTGAATTTCCATAAAATTAAACTCTTTCATGTTTCCAATAAAACATTTCTGAGATTATATATTTATTTTTAGAGAAAAGAATTACACAACTATTTCCATGTTTTTATAAAGAGAGAAAATGATGTCTACATATAAGTAAAGATATTTATCTGTTAAATACTTTAAACAATTCTGTTTGGATTTCTGAAAACAAATTAAAACTTCATTATTTTTTTCTTTGGGGTCATTTTATTTTATTTTTTTGAAGATAAACTTTTTCTGCTTTCTTTTTTAATGAGTAGCATACTTATCTCTAAAACTATTTTCAGCTGTCTGTCACCCAAGAGAAATAAAATTGCTGAAAAACAATGAAGGAGACCCTTATTGTTTATTGTATCAATATTCAGATTCTGAAAATGCTCTGTCATTTGAGCATGTGTGCCACAAAATGGCTTCAAATTGGTATTTTTCATGGAAAACTGGCATTTTCCAAGCATTAATGTCCTTGCCAATCCCTCCCGAGTATAATGGAAATGTCTCATCTATAAAAATAGTCAGCAAGTTTCTACCTCATTGTAGCATTTCTGTTGCAAGGGTGATAATAGTCTTTAGTGTTCCATTCTCATGTAACAAAGTATTCTTTCATTTTACTCTTCAGAAATATGATATTTTATGTATGTTGGTCAAACCCATTTACTATGGTCAGTTGTGCCACAAAGAATGGTGTAGTCAGATCAAAATGGTACCATGCTTATGCATGACTATGAGCAATAAAGCGTAGCATTTATTTTAGTAATTAAAATAAATATATGATTGTCGTACTACCTTATTTAATTAGATTACCAATTTTGTATGGTTTTTATTCTAATATTTTCAGTAATGCTTATTTTATTTCATAAATTCAGTTTTCTGAGCAGTATTCAAGTCATATACATTTTATCTTTAATTGATTTTATATATCAACTGCATGGAGTTAAGCATGCTACTAGTTTGGCAACTAGGTCTCACTATTTTAATATTGAACTGGCAAGATGCAGTTTTGTTCTAATAGTTTCTTTTCTCACACTTCTTGCCTGTAGAACTCACTTCTGATTTCTAGTTTTCCTGCCACCTACAATCTTCAAAAATTTAAATGCGACATCAGTTGCCATATTCAGTCTTTCCAAATCCTGTTCTTATATTGACCTGTTCCTCATTATTAAATAGTCCTTGATAAATTATAGGTGTATTTTACACTAGTATGTCTTTTATTGTGGTAAACAAGTAAATATAAATATATATATATATATATATATATATATAATAAAAAGGCTTAAACACTAATATTCCATGGTCATAATTTATTTCATTGTAATCGTAAATATGATCCAATTCATCAGACCTATATATTCAAAAAGAAAAACAGAAAAAACAACTCTGGGAATAAAAAGATAAAATTTAGTGAGAGTGTATGTATGACAGTGTGGGACGAATGTTAGATTAAATGAAAGCTATAGAGAGGGGTAACAGGCAAGAGAAGAACAGGAAGGTCTAAAGATGAAGGGGGGGGATTAAAATTTAAAAGAGAGAAGTTTTAAAGAAGGGGAGTCAAAGATGGTTTAAGTGAGAGAAATATGAATGTTCTTGGATGTCTAATACATTAAAGATGTAACCGGAAAGGATACATTTTGTGGTGACATACACACACAATAGATGATCTAATCTTAAAGATCAGAAAATGACGGAGGGAGAGGAAAAGAAAAGAAAAAAAAGGGGTGGAGGAGAGAGATGGGTCGGGGGGAACTAAAATCGAAGGGCATTTATAAAAGTGGGGCTAGTCTCTTATTCATCAGATCCCAGTATATTTACCACTATATATTATCTATATCTCTATATATAAAATGAACTAACACCACAGAACAAATATATTGCCTTGAAAAGAACTTTAGACATTCTTTTTTTATAATTTTCCTTTAGAATTCTATTGGCCAACATTTCTTCAGGAGGAATTGTTGGCTTGACTTGGGATGATACAGAAAATGATATTCACTAGAACTAAATAGTAGAAAGCAGAGGAAAACTTAATTATGGAATGCAAATAAAATAGTTTATTAGTAAAAATAATTACTGAATAAAATATAACAGTACCAGTGAGTATATAAGAGGAAAGTATCACTCATACCCTGAAAATAACTTGAGTACATTGGTGAATTTTTTCTCTTTTGGTTTTTTTAAAAATTGAGATAAATAAAATATCTCTAAAAAGAAAATATGAATAAAGACCAAAGGAAAACATTAAAAATATATTTGTAAAAAAAACAATATGAATAAAGATAAAAGGTAAACTTTAGCAATACATTTCATCCATCAGAGGATGAAATGTATTAGTAAAGACAGGTTTTCCTTTTTCTTTCTTATATATATATATATATATATATTTTGAAATCATGAAAATATCAAAAACTATAGCACTGTGGAGTAATGGATAGCAGCTTCGATTGAGGAATTGGAGGGCCGAGTTCGAATTTCAGTTGAATCCATTGCATTCACTTACATGCTAATACCTTTTCCATTTTCCACCCAGCTATGTATAAATAGCAGGACAGACTGGGTTCTATAGCCTTGGGTGGCAACCGGTCTAGGAGAAGGACAGTTCTGAATTCAAAAACTGCAGAGGGTTGTTTGGGGAACTTGTGGCACATCGTGCACTAGTTCTCTCTATTCAGCTCTTCCAAAAAGAGTTTGGTTGGTTCTGAACAAGCCTTCACCACTATAATCAAATGATTTGTGTTGGTAGTCTGGCTGTCGATTTCTAGGAACTCATATGTCAAAATTGATGGGAGATATATATGACATTATTATATCATTCTCTGACACAAATACATATGACATAGTTTACAAACAAAAAGACTTTTTGTCATAATATATATATGTGTGCGTGTGTGTGTGTGTATGTAAAGGATTAATGGATTTATTTCTAATCTGATATTTTTATATTTTTATTACTTCAGATCTTATAGTGGATACTCATAAATGTCCCATTTTTTATTTTCATTTTAAACAGTGTGAACTATAAATATATATATTTTTATTTTAAACTGTTTGTGTGTATATATATATATATATATATATATATATATATATATGTGTGTGTGTGTGTGTGTGTGTGTGCACCTCATGAAGAGCTTGTGAAGGTTGTTTGCCCTCACCCACTTCTCAAAATATGATAAAATTTTAAAACATCAAACTTCTCTTAGTATTCTTACTTGTTTAGGCCAATAACTTTTCAGCAGCTCTTTGTGTGTATGTGAGTATATATATATATACATACACACACACATATATACATAATTACATGCATGCCTGCCCATGCAATTGTATGTATTTACCTGAAACAATAGGAAGAAAGAATTGAGTAAAGATAGAAAATATAATCTATTTCTATAATTCTATGCACTTGATCAAATTAACAAAACTCAGTCATTTCAATGAGTGGAGAGAAATGGTTTTCCTCCCAAAATTGAAAATTGTTTCCTAACTTCTCACTCCCTCTCTCTTCTTCTCTCTCTCTCTCTCATTTGTTACTTTTCCTTTTTTTTTTTTCATTACAATCCTGTTACTCTTTTCTATTTTGCTATTTTTTTTTCGCTCATTCTTCTTTCATTTGTTTCTTTCATAGTTCCTCTCATTTCTGTCTTTTCTCTTCACTCTTTTCTTTACCTTCTCTGTCACAAGTTTATAGTATTTTCCAAATCTATATTTTCCTTCTAATAACTATTTTCTCTCCTTCAACTTCTATTTATTTTTCTTGTCACCTTTTACTGCCTTCTTTTCCTCTCTATTAACTTCTTACTCTCTTTCTTTCCTACTTTCACTATTATTCTTCTATTAAGCACTGTACACAAAAATGGTTATTTCCAAAATTAGGCTTTATTACTTGCACCATCAGCAAAGTGCTGCCAGTAACATCTGTCTCTTCTATTGAAAACCCATGGAATAATTTACAATCCCTCAGAAATATATAAGACACTCATGAAAGCAGTAGAAACATTGATTTTAGAAATATCTTTAGTTTTCTGTTCCACCATTGATGTCTCACTTGTATTGTTTTATTAACTTAACTAAAATCTGCCATGTTACTCACACTTTCCAAATAGCTATTCTGACACATTATATAGACTCTTCACAAGTGGTACTATAAATGTATGTATTTTGTTTTTCCCAAGTACATGATCAAAAATTCATGTCGAAAGTGGACAACTCAGCTTGCCTAATCAAATAAATAATGACGTAAGTAGCAAATTCAGTGCTTATAATTTACTTAGCGTATAAATCTCAGATCTGATACAGGTTTTGTTTCTCTGTGATGGTCTCATATAAATTGAATTAAAAAATACATCAAAGATGCATTGAGGCAAGTCATCAGTGATATGACCTGGTTTCATTGTAAGTTTTGACGTTTACACAGTATACTTGCTCCACTAGCAACAAGGCCTGTTTCTGCAGAAAGCAAGCCCTTGCCTTGATTACTACAGGATGAAAAAACATGTACAATATGACAACTTACACATCTAATTAATCCCTACATGTACGTAGGCACATTAATAAGAGTATAATCTCTCTATATATACATCATCTAATGATGAGAAAAAGTGTTTATTTTAAACAACAAATATATTTTTAACATAATCTCTTCTCTTAATCCAAAGCTTCACTATTAATCTCACTGAGCAAAATAAATGAAAAATGAAAATTTGGTTAGAAACTGGCAGGCTATGGAATTACTGTATGAGAGGCCGCTGAAAAGTTCTCCATCTGATCAATGAGACCTCCTTCCTTGCAAAATTCTGATGTTTGATCATTTGGTTATATTTTAGGAATTTTACAAGAATGAGAACTTTCCAGTACCCACTTGTTTCTGTTCTAAAATGTTATCATGAAACTCTTAGATGTCTTTAATGATCGTATATCCTCCTGGCATCAGTTTAAACTGACACCTTCTTTTTTCCAGATACACTATTTACATTATTCAGATTGTTTTCCTAATATTTATTGCTATATTCACAACATTTCGGTTGTTGTACACTCTGGCCTTCTTTAAATGATATTTCTTGGAATTTTGAACCAAAACCTTTATTTAGTCCATATGGGTAGATTGTTCAAATTCCACTTTCCATGCCTTTGAATATCTCAGTTTCAGTTAATTCAAGAAATATAAAGGTGAAACAGGATGCCTGTTTAAGATAAGACTGCAGGAACACCATAAGACTCTAACACAAGTGGAAATAGAAAAATCAGGCATGGCTTACCATATATGGAGTGAAATGTGAGATCACAACACAAAAACTTGAGGAATCAGCACATATGCTAGGCCATAAAAATCTCCTAAGTCAGCCAAGCATAGACATGAATACAATATGGAAACCAGTAATACAGAGTGCTAGAGAAAAAACAACAAATTGTAATATGAGCTCTGGTAAAAGAAAAATATGTTTACTGAGACAATATGTTTATAAGTCCTCAAAATTCACTCACTAATGTCCACAAGGACACATGGATAAAAGTGTTGGTTGTGTAAATCAAAAAAGTGACTTGACCCAAAGAGTTGTGAGTTTCATATTGAAACAAAAACTGGGAGAGTGGAGTTATCAAGGGGAATTAATTGAAATTGAGATATCCAGAGGCATGGCACGTGGAATTAAAACAATTTATCCACCTTGGATTAAGTAAAGAGTTTGGTTTGAAATTCCAAGAAATATCACCTGAAGAAGGCCGAAGCATACAATGACAGAAACATTATGAATATAGCAATAAAGATGAGGAAAATAGTCCAAATAATGTAAATAGTTATAATACATCATCTCAGAAATATAGACAAATCTAACTTATAATTATGAACTATTATTTTGGAAAGCGAGACTTTCTCTTTGGATTCTCACATTGTATCAATATCTGTTTATTGACTTTATTAAAATAATTGAAGTATTGAACACTTGACCTTATGATACTCACTATAGTTTACTACTATTTCTCTATTTTAGATTCTTATTATCATGCGATTATGATAGAACAAGTACTAAGAGGTTACTTTGTATAAATTTTTATGGCATTAACCTATATCTCTATTCGGAAACTGTATACCTGTTTTGTCGACCTTGCAGCAACATATGACCACATCAAAATAGACTTCCTCTTCTCATTCATAAAAATTCACATTCCAAACTCCAAATCCATTGATACAATGGAGGAAATTTATTGACCTACAGAATCTTAAGTGTCTGGCAAGGACCCAATAAAAAACATTTCAAACCTCATCAGGAATATGACAAGGAGGAAAGGAGAGCCTCAGTCTATTTAATCTTGTTCTAGACTATACCCTGCACATTTACAAACACAGATCTGATGAGATGTGCACTGACCATCTAAGCATTCCAATAGAAGACAATAATCTTGCTTTTCCCTCCTGAGGCTAATGTACTGATGATGAAGGGGGCTATGCTGATGACACAGGTATTCATAGTTGGGATAAGGATGATCTTGAACAGAAAATCAACATCCTATATCAAGTTTTTCAAGAAATGGGACTCCATATAAACCTTTCTAAAAAGAGAAACTATGATCTGGAATTAGAATGAAAGCAGTGATGGCACCCACTCTGATCTCATAATAAAAATTTAGGATGTAGAATTAGTAAATACTAAATATTTCAGATACCTTGGTTTATGGATCAGTTATAACAAATTAAGTATTGGAGAAATGGAAATTGAATATAGAATAAGTTGCACCAGAAGTAGTTTTGTTCTACACCACAAATTGCTACAAAACTAAAACATTAACCTGAAAACTTGAGTTGCATTCTTCAATAACCTTGTCAGATTGAGACTTTCGTATGGATGCGATGCATGGCACCAAACCCGTCCAGAAATATCTAAACTGTCAGCTTTATACAACTATTTCTGATGATCAATGGTGAAAAAAGGCTTTGGGGGAGTGAAACCTGAGGACATTGGAAAAAATCATCCCTCCCTGAACATTGTGGATTGGTGATTCAGATTTTCAAAGAACTTACCAAAAAACAGAAACAACATCAGAAGCAGTAATGACTAAAATGGATAGCATATGTAACTTGAAGTGAAAATGATGATATAATCAAAATGTTAACTTTCCACATATTCCTTCTGTTAAAAGATTTGCAAAGAAACTCCCATCAGTAGCGGAAAGAGTGATAAAAGCTACTGGACTTGTGAAATCTGTTTTTTGAAAATTTGTTTTAAGAGAAAGATTTTATAAATTTCAACTGAAAGCAATACTGGCTGATTGGTCAATGAGTGCCAAATGTTTCCTTATAAGGAAACAGGTAATATTACCATTACCATATCTTCCTTGCATCATTTTAAACTGAGACCTTCTTTTGTTACTATATGTAAATTATAATTATAAATTATAATTTTTCAAAGTGTAAATTTCACTGAAATATGTTTGAAAATTTCCAAATTTTCCTCTGAAATCAAGAAAATACAAATGTTTAATGAAATAGCCATAATATATGGAAAAAATATGTCAGTTTAAACTTATACAAGATAGTCTGGGTTAAAAATTACAAAAAATAAAACTTCTTATTTTATAAAAACATGGTTCCAAATTACTTGTTCCTTTCAGAATGCTGGCAATCATGGCTCTCCACAACTTCCAATCCTTTGCAGCTCTTAGTAATGTTTGTCCCTTTACTATCCCTCATTGTTCCAACATTTATTTACATAATGAAAAAAATTTGAAATAATTCAAATAAATAAAGAACTCTCCAAATCTGAGTTATACAACTCTCCAAATCTGAGGATACAAAGTCATACCGATGCTAGATAAGTAATGATTGATATTTTATAACCTTGTTTAGGCAAGAAATGATAAGTTCTACACACCTAAAATACTTGGCATTTATTATCAATATCACTAACAGATACAAAAGTAAGTGTAGGTATTTGATAAATGTAACCATCTCGTGGACAAAGGTAGTTTTATAGACTGACAAGTGAGGAATGTACTTGCTATTAATGGCTTGTGAAACAGCAGCACTAACCATCATTTTATTGTAGGCACTCTTAACAGTAAAATTTATCAATATTCTCATAAATATAAACCATTCTCTTCTACATATGACACATAGTCATAACAACTTTTAAAGTGACAAGCTATATTAGAATAAACTGCATTTCTGCAGACAAAAGATTGGAATAAGAAAAGAATAAAGAAATGGTTTCAAAATGATTTGTTCCTGAAGAATTTGACTGTGGAGTTGACCTTAGAAGCTCTACTTTTTGGAACAGACATTGGTTTTGAGAAAATGTTCCCAAAGTCATGAAACCCTATCTGGATATGTATGGGGTGTGACTCATCTGTGCATAGAAACCTGAAAAATTGTGGCTGAGTCTATGCTCAAGGTTACAAGACTATAGAATATTGCAAGTATAGTTTCTATATTATTTTCGCAAAAGTAAGTATTTCATATATATATGTGTGTGTGTGTGTGTGTGTGTGTGTGTGTGTGTGTGTGTGTGTGTGTGTGTGTAAAAAGTTCAGATAGAGTATGTCTGTAAAAGGATAAAATGAATAAAGACAAAAGGAAAACTTAGCTGACACATTTGCCTTGATAAAGTCCCTCAGAGGACAAAACACACTGGCTAAAATAAGTTTTTCTTTTATCTTTTATATATATATATATATATATATATATATAAAGTGTATTTTGCCAGTAAGAAGTCTCTTAAACATGTTTTGTTAAATAATATGGACAAGTTCTGTTTGCCAATTTATTTTTTTTTATTAAATCTTTCTTCAGAAGTAGTAAAAGATTTCATTTTGTCATCAATTTATTTCTTTCCATTTGGAGATATTTGATCTGATACTTCAATGTTTTCTCGTCTTTCTGACAGAAAGTTGAAATTTTGATGTTCTTGTTCACTGCAGGATCATATAATTTAAATAAGGTGTAAATCAGTAGCAAGAATTCTCTCAAACATTTTTTGTTAAATAATACTGACAAATTCTGTCCATCAATTTTTTTATTAAATCTTTCAAATAGATTTCAGTTTGTTCTCAATTTTATATATATATATATATATATATATATATATATATATATATATATGAATAAATAAAAAGAAAATCTTATCTTAACCAATGAGTTTTGGCCTCTAAGAGACTTTATCAAAACAAATTTCCTTTTGTCTTTATTCATGTTGTCCTTTTAAAGATAAATTCTATCTGTATACAAAATTCTATCTATATACAATATATATATGTATTATATATATATATATATATATATATATATATATATATATATATATTGTATATATGGTCAGACATTTTTCTTTTAAACAAATTTCATTGAATGAGACAGACAGTAAATTTTATAAGTTTGAAGAAAAACTTTTTTTCTAATGTTCTTAAAGTATTCCTTTTCTTGGGGGTGGGGCCTAAGAGAGTGTATAAACTATCTTTAATGATTACAGTCCCAAGAGCTTTCAGCCAATTCATCAGCCATTTTCAAGAGGTTTGCTGTTATATTTTCATCTGGTTGTGTTTTAAGTTGTATTGTGTGAAAGTAGTAGAAATTCTAAGCTTTGCGAGAAGAAATTTGGTTGTGATTCCTTGATGGGTTGTCTTTCAAAAGGCAGCCAACACATTATTCTGACTGTTAAAAATGGTACAATCAGATTGGCTTGGATTGTTTCATATAAAAAGCCTTAATTATATTAAAACTTCTACATTTAGATTTCTTTAAATGACAGTGTTATCAACAAGAATTTTTCTAATGTGGACAGGTGGATGCATGTGGATGTCCAAGTGCCTTTTTATTGCACCAAGATCAACTTTCTACACATTGTTGTCAATGCATATCTGATGTAGACAATCGGTTTATTACAAGAGATGCAGCCTTGTAGTTGGTAATGAAACTGATATACTAAATTTTCTTGATTTGATAGGCGTGTTGTTATTGGTAATTATGATGTTAGGAATTTGTAATTTTCCATTGTATATTGTAACTTTTACATGTTTGCTAGGATCAATAGGTGAAATGCATTGTTTAACTATGCATTGAATCTTGTCATCTTGCTTATAATTTTTGTGCATCTGGTTGCAGTAAAAGATATTAATGCTTTGTTGTGCCATATTTTTTGTGTTTCTGAAGGAATAATTTTATTTGGTCACTGATAATGTAGCTGGGAAAATTGTTACTAACCAATGTTTGTTTTATTTTTATGAGCTTGCTAAAAAATATTTTTCTGGGAAGAGAAGGTTGGATGTGTTCTAATTAGGAAGTTTTTTTTTTTTATCACTGCTATTTTATATATTTGTGAGCATTTACTATTGTGATTTCAGACAAGGGATTTCATTAGTGTTTTTTCCTTTTTTATTTATATGTTAAATGAATTTCAGTTGAATTCTATATAAACATCAAGGAAGAGGATTTTATGAGAAATTTAGTACAGAGTTTTTTTCCAAAGTTGATTTTTTGCTTAAAAATTTATTACTATTTCTAGCTAGTGTTGTGGATTGTCCGAGTGATATATTGTCCTGGTTTGAATTACAAACATTATGTCTGCTTATTTTTATCATAATCCATTCATATTCCCAAATAGTTTTCCATATATTACAATTAAATAAGGCAAGAAATGCACTGTCACAGTGAGAATCACTTTTATTTCCCAAGTACTTTCAATCTCTTTTTTGTGATCATCATCAGGGGTGCAACTGGTAAGGAAAAAACTATGTGTAAGATATCCATTACTGAATGTTTTTTCTTTTGTGTTTAAATGCTATGGCTGACAGTTATGCTTTAGCGTTCAATAGAACGTGAATATTTATGCATTATGGAATTTTTTCTTTTATGTTGGAATGTCATGGTTGAGCGTGCATTAAAGTATGAAAACTGTTCTTTTTATAGGCATTTTAAAAAATTATTACAGTATTCATAGCTGATTCTATTCAGTGTCAGCTTCAATTTTTTTAATGAAGATTGCTTTGTGGATATGTAGTTTTAATTTGTTATTTTAAAATTAAAAAAAAAAATGTTTAATTTCAAATTCCCAGCATTCCCTGTTTGTGCACATGTGTAACGATACCAACATAACAAATTTAGTCTGATAAAGTTCCAAAGGATGAAACACAAGAAAACTTTTTCAACTTTGTCCTACATTTTTCCCCAATATATATGTGTGTGTGTGTGTGTGTGTGTGTGTGTGTGTGTGTGTGTGTGTGTGTGTAAGTGAATACAATGGATTCAAGTGGAATTCAAACTCAGCTCTCTGATTCCTCAATCTGAGCTACTATCTATTATTCCACCATGCCTCCTATAATACCCTTAGAAAGATATGAATCTTCTTTTCCCCACAGCTATGGGTAAATAGCAGGACAGACTAGAGAAGGACAACTTTGAATTCAAAACCTGCAGAAGGTTGCTTTGGCACATTGTGCATCAGTTCTCGGTAATTGGCTCTTCCAAAAAGTGTGGTTGGTTCTGCACAAAGTCTTCACCACTATAATCAAATGATATGTGTGGATAGTCTGGCTGTCTAGGAACTGAGTTGCTTGACCCTCATATGTTGAAAGTAACAGGAGAGTCCAGTATATATATTTGTATATATGTATATATACAATAGGTCAAAAGTTGGTTGCTACCCTCTGAATTTCCAAGAATCACCTAAAAATTTTAAGTTGTGTGCCTTTTTCAAAACTAATTTACTGACTCATTTCAGGCCAAACAAACTTACTATTCCAGAAGGTTTTATCATATATTCAATAATAATAATAACAAAATTAACTAATTAATGCATAAAATTTCTTTAAATTTATATCTCTTTTTGCTTTATTTACCATGGTGATTAATAGTAATCTTAGGACTAGTATATTTAAAATTTTAGGTAAACTCTCTCTAAAATATTGGATGCTATGCACTAATGGGTTAGGTTTTGGATTTAATTAAATTATATTAAATAAAGAGGGTGATTTCAAACTTTTGGCTCATAGCATATATGTTTAAATAATGATCTGTCACCACAGAATAAATATATTGATTTAAAAAGAATTTTAGACATTCTTTTTTTTATGATTTTTCCTTAAGAATTCTATCGGCCAACACTTCTTCAGAAGAAATCATTGGTGTGATTTGGGACAAGACAGAAGACGATGTTCACAAGAACTTAATAGTAGAAAATAGAGGGAAACTTAATTACAGAACATGACTAAAACAATTTATTAGTAAAAATAATTACCAAATAAAATATAACAGTTCCAGTGAATATAAAAGAGAAAAAAATATTACTCACACCTTCCAAATAACTTAAGTGAGTTGGTAAATTGTTCTTTTTGCTTGGATAGGTTCGGTTGGTGGATTTTAATGTACACTGCTTCTAAAATTTTCAAATGATCAGCAGAATGAGCTCTATACAAGATGGTGAAACAATCATCTGTATAATGATGTAAACAGTCAAGATTATCTAAAGGTGCTGACCAATAACTGAGTTATGCACTGCTTGGGTTGTCCTAAAAGATCAATTAGATGTATATAATACACACACACACAGAGAAAAATCCAAAGTGTTGTTTCAGCCAACAGAAAGCCTGTCAGGTGACCAAGAAATATCATTAAAAAGAAGAACATACTAATCATAAATAAAGCAAAAACCAAGAAAAAAATAAGACAAGAAAATATAATTATAAACTAAGAAAAAAAAATGAAAAGCAAGCTCGTACCTAAAATGTAAGCAACAGTTCTCTGTGCCTAGGTTGTCAATACAGAGCAAAAATACTTCACAGCATCACACCTCAGAAAGAGACAAAGTTTGGACCAAAATGTTGACATTATATATATATATATATATATATATATATATATATATCATCATCTACAATTGGAAAAAATCTATCTAAAATCAATATAAAATTTGTTACTACTACATCTAAAACAATAAAAGACTTATTCAATACTAAACAAAACAATAAGCTAAAACTTGAAGGAGGAATTCACTTGATTACCTGTAATAATTGTCACAAAAAATATATAGGAGAAACCTCAAGGAATCTAAATAAAAGATTATATGAACAAAAAAGGGGCATTTTACAAAACAATACATCAAATGCATTGGTAACCCACCATAATGAGACTGACCACAATTTTGATATAAAAAATGCTACTCTAATCAAAGGAGAAAACAATTCATTATGGCAAAAATGTCTAGAGAGTGCTTTGATTGCAAGGTCATCTACAGTAAATTTACCTCCTGGCTCTTACAGCATTTCACTATTTCTTTCACACTGTGATATAGAAGTTATGTAACTTCTATATCACAGTGTGGAATATCTACTAACAAAAGTGATGAAAAGAAAAGTATCTAAATGAAATTGGCCAGATTGAAAGAAAAATTTTAAAATTCCCAGCATCCCTTATTATCTAATATATATATATATATATATATATACTTTGTGTGTGTATGTATGTATCAAAAATAATTTTAAAAATTTTGAGAGCAGATCCCTCACCAAAACAAGGACAGATGTCCATATATATATATACATACGTCCACAAATTCTTTGTTATTGAGTTATTAAGTTTAAAGTTTACAGTAGACACTGATAAATGTGCAATCAAAGATACAATCGAAAAATACTTATTACTATAGTATGTGTTGCCACAGATTCTGTCTCAGCAATGTGATGATAAACAGCAGCAAAGGTTGGATGGCTTGGCTGTCTTCGGTTCGGAAATGCAATCTGATCGCCTCATACCCATTACCATTTGCACAGCCATATGTAAAAATCATACCTGCTTGCTCACAATATGAACATACTGCTATTGTCAAATGGAGCACTTCTCAGTTAACTCACTACTACACACATTAGACATCGAAGACAGACTAGCCAAAAGTGTACACAATGTACAAATGTAACCTAGTCTACATGGCAACACTGCACAATCTACTGTAAACTTTAAACTTAATAACTATAAATCGAAGGATTTGAGGATATGTTTATATTGACTTTGTCCTTGTTTTGGTATGAGGAGGCCATGCTCAAAGTTTGTAGCAGTATTTTTGATACCTATATATATATATATATATATATATATAAACATATATATTTTTGGAAAAATCTGAATGAGTTAAGGGACTTTAAAGGCAAAATAGAACCTTGATTTATTGTGAAGCACTTTGTAGCTGAGTGGTAAAAGCATGCCAGACCATATATATATATATATATGTTTTGTGTACTGGTCTTCAAATAAAAAATGACCTTTATCTGATTTCCTGTAAAATATTGATTTTTGACAATAATGTGCATTACAAAAATTACTTTCATTATCATGGTTTCCATATATTTTATGACTTTGTTTTCAGGGTAGAATATAATTTATTATCATAATGAGTAATGATAAAACACAGTTGACCAAAATAGGTTGTTAATAATACCATAAGCCACTTGAAGCTGGGCAATGATAATTCACCTTGCTAGTTATTACAATGACTTCCAATTAAACAATACCAAACAGAATTTGTTATTCCCTATCAAATATATTTATACTTAGCTACAGATTATACAGTAACTACCAAGGTGTCCCTACAAACTTTACCAATGTCCATTATAGCAACTAACAAATGAAACTATCTTTCTGCAGTAAATCAAATAGAGAGAGAGGGTAAGAGATACATGTTTAGGGTGTATTGGGAATAATGATGGTACAGCCATTTTCCAAATTGTGTGTGTGTGTGCATGCTTTGATATATACAAAATAACACTAGATCATTCTAATGACAGCGATTACTGAAGAAGATGACTTCAGTTTGTGAGGAGGAGGTTCAGTAATCTCACATCTTAGAGCACAGCCAACATTCTCTACCACAGTGCCAGCTACAGACCATATTCTTATGACTGCCAATTGCAGATGCTTACTTAACAAAGATAATTGCTTATGTCAGACCTCTTATATGGCAGTGAATGCTGGACAATCTCCTCACAGATGAAGAAGAGACTTGAAGCAACAGAAATATGGTTCTACAGAAGGATGCTAAGAATACCATGGACTGGACATGTGAGCAACAACAAAGTGTTAGAGAAAATGGAAACAAAGAAAAAAATTTATACTTAACATCAAGAATAGACAGTTGAAATTTTTAGGGCAAATAATGAGGAAAGAGAGCTTGGAAAATTTGATACTCACAGGACAGATTGAAGGCAAGATAGAGGAAAACAATGAATAACCTACTTAGTGAGCTTTAGTAAATGGGTGACAGGACAGCATTTCGGAGAAATAACAAAAAGACAAAATTTATTAAGACCTACAAAGTACAGGAAATTGTGGAGAGCCATGATCACCTACACCCTGAAAGGAAACAGCACATAAAAAAGAATTGCTTACATGATCCTAGCAAGGAGATTGTCTATATAGAAAGTATGTATATGTGTATGTGGGGGGGGCATGTCTATATATATATATATATATATATATAAAAATAATGGTCATTTATATGTATATCAATATACTGAACATTCACAGCTGTAAAAAGCTGTTAATATTAAATATGTATTTCTTTTTTAATCAGTTCACCCCAAGCAAGGTCATAATCCCACTAAGACACAAGGGGCTACTGGGAGTGAATGAGAATGTAAATACTTTAGAAGGAACCAGAAACAAAATCCAAACAGGAAATGAAAGATAAACCTCTCTCCCTGTTCAAAAGACTAGGGAAGAGTGTTAACCAGACGATAGGCAAACCTATCTACTCATATTGAACGGAAAAAAAATAGTAAATAAAATTTCAGAATTTTGGTGGAGATGTTAGAAGCATAGAGTTGAATCAGATGTTAGAAGGAACCAGAAAACCAATCCTGAACAGGAAACATGAGATAAAGCTCTATTCCAGTTCAAAAAACCAGAGAGGAGTGTGAACTGACCAATAAGCAAACCTATCTACTTCTATTATAGATATAGAAATTTGTGATCTCACTAAATGAAATAAACCATATTACTTATATATTTATAAAATATATATAAATATCTCTGGTAATGCTGACATAGCCTGTTTTTTCGATGAAGAACTATTTGGCATTCATTGACTAAGTAGCAGGTGTTATTTTCAGTTGAACTTTACAAAATATTTCTATTAAAACAATCTTTCAGGAAAATAGATTTATCTAATCCAGTAACATTTATTGCTATTTCCAGTAGATTGGGGGTGGGGGGCTTCCTAACATCTTATTTTAAGTAGTCAACATTTTGATTATATCATTATTTTCTTTTCGAGGTTCATGTGATATCTGTTTTAGTTGTTGTTGCTGTTGAAAGTTTGCAAGTGATGCAGTTTTTGTTATTTGGTACAGTTCTTTGTGATCCTGGAGCACTGGTTTATGAGGTCCAAAGAAGGATAGTCCTTGCTAAGACCTAATAGCTTCATTTGATCAAAGCCATTTTAAACATTGATCTGAGTAACATCTGACAGTTTAAAGATTTCTGAATTTGTATGGTGTCATGAATGAC
>CAHIKZ030000990.1:0-10000 GCA_903632075.3 Acanthosepion pharaonis | reverse complement strand
CTCTGTCTTGCTCATTTAGACAGAGCACTTTAGACTCTTTAGGTAGGGGTCTATCTTTGATTTTCTCATTTTTTTGGGGTTTTGAATTATTTGTTTTCTTTTTCATTTTCTTTGGTCACTTGTCAGGCTTGGTGTCGGTTTTAACAATACTTTTGTTTGTTGTGTATATATATATATATATATATATATGGGGAGAGAGATATGAATTATATATATATATATATAGAGAGAGAGAGAGAGAAAGAGAGAGGAAATTAATATGAGTAAAAGTTTGTCACTTAGTTTCATAGATGGAGCTGTCCGTCCATTCTTCAGGAGGTATCAGCAATTTACTGCTTATATTTCTCAATTTGTCTTTTTTATGCCTTTAGCATTGGTGCAAGTTTCTTTCCGTATTGTTTGTGTGTGTACATTTGTGTGGATGTGTGCCTGTCTGCGCAGATGTGCGTACGTGTAGGATGTCGTAATCATTTGTCCTTTCCTTTGTTCAAACCCGCCACACTTTACACCCACTTAGCTTTCTCTCTTTTTATTTCCATGTTCCTCATTTCTTTCAATTGTAGCCATTTGTGGCCAATTATTTCTGCTATGTTCTCTAGACATGCCACCATTTTTATTTTTGAGTGTTTTAGTCTTTTGGGATAGGCAAGCTCTATTCTGTTTTTTAGATAAATAATTGATATTAATGCTTAAATTATATATATATATATATATATATATATATACATGAATTATTCACACAAAAGCAAATGCAAAGGTTAATGATTTAATTGGCGAGAAATCCATCGTCGCAAACAATTCAAATAATATACAAAAACCTCCGAATCCGTGATGAATGAAAAGATCCTTGTTTCTATAAATTTCTGCCGCATTAGTTCTTATTTTTTACTACAAGCTTTCGTCTGTTCCTACAGACATCTTCAGGTATGGAATAGATGTTGTTCTTGTTTTTTCTCTCAGTAATAAGAGGACAATGAAAATATATGTATTGTTGTATCCGAAAATGCTATTGGAAATGAGTTATTGTTTTTGGGCGTGCAGTAGCAACGCTGAGTTTGATTTAAATTTTTTTTTACAGTTGTGCGTTCATGCACAAATATGGTGATAAACGAATTTTTTACTGGTAAATTTTCTGTCAAAGTGGCATGAACTATATTGTTCAATAATTACAGTAATGTCGCACTTATTATCCAAAAGTCGCACTTGGATCAGTTATTTTAATTTCGATAAACGTGCAATCAATTTACAAATGTATATATACACACAAACACACTAGGCTATTATTTTGTTTTCTTTGGTTAATGAGGTTAAGTGGCTTTGGTTGAAGCCAATCGTAATTTTACTGAATAAATTTACTATTTAGTATTTCAAGATATTTCTGTTTAATTTTGGTAAATATATATATTAAAATGAGATGTCAGTATTATTTTCATTTTTGCATAATTTACATGACAATTTATATATATATATGTATATATAATTGACTCTCCCGTCAAGATTCGATGTATGAGGGTCAAGAAGATCAGTTTCCAGGAAACCGACAGCCTGACACCGGCACATGAGATGTGATTATAATGGTGAAGGCCTCGTGCAGGACCATCCACACTTTTTGAAGGGACGAATACAGAGACCTGGTGCACTGAATGCCACAAGGTTCCCAAACGACCCTCCGCATGTTTTGAATTCAGAGTTGTCCTTCTTCTAGACCAGTTGCCATATATATATATATATATATATATATAATGATAGAGATAGATGAATTCAGTGTGTATATGTACAGAGCTGATAGCTTAGGGGAAAAATCTCCAACTGATGCCAAATTAGTCGGGTTTCGATCCTGGCTTGAGCCAATCAGATGCCTAGCCACACTGATGAGTGAAACACTCTGTCTGTGGATGACAATATATACACCCCTGAAAAGGTACGGTATCCTCAGGCAATTTTTATCAATTGACCTTCCATCACTTTATTTTTAAAAAAACTAATGAATATTATATTATTTTTAAAAAAATAAAGAAAAAATAAAGAAAGAAATGCATGATGTTGGGTGTGTGTGTGTGTGTATATATATATATATATATATAGAGAGAGAGATAGATAGATATACGTGAATTCAGTCTGTGTGTGTATATATGAATTTATTCAAATGTTTTATTAAATTTGGTAGCTAAGAAGATTTGACTATTCAATTTGTATTACAAGGTTATGCTGATAATTTCTCGGCCTTACCTACTTTCCAAAATCTTACCATAGAACCAAGCATTAGTTTTTTACTTTCTTTTTCAAAGGGAAAGCTAAGAATTTTTCAACAACCCTCTCATATCTGTATATAAGTTTGAACATGACTACACATATCTGTCTGGATATTTTGGTGACTAAGAGAGTAAAATATTCATGCTTGAATGACTTCTTTACAAGCATCTTTATAGTTTTTATCATGACATTTCAAATGAAACACTGTTACTTTTCATAGGGTTTTCTAATATCCAGAAATATTTTTGCAAGTGTAAGCAAACTCTTTTATTGCCTTCCTGTCTTGTTTGTCAGAATCAGTGTGGCTCTCATGGACGGAACTAAAAATGCCAGTTTTATCTAGAGTGTAACAGCCTTTGTGCTTTATATATATATATATATATATATATATATATATATATATATATAAATATAAATTGCCTGCCCTGAAAATGCCTGTAAGTCATAATGACATCACATCTCAAAATGTCATTTATTAGATTCAGACATTGAATACTGAGAGTGCATTTCTATGAGTCAGGGTACACATTGATGCAGTTATATATATGTATTTTTAAGCCTAAAGTTGTATGAAGGTATTCTGTGTATCTATATTAGAGCAGTTCTGAATTCCAATGAATATCTGAATGTTTGTGTTGTCTGCAGTTATTTTAAATCAATGTTATCATTGAAGAGTACCTGTATTCTTGTATATTTTGAAATATTAATCTGATGTCTATATTCTGAAATTATATATATTAGGAAGTAGAATTTTAAACAGTATGTTCAAATCAAAACTATATTTCAATGATTCATGATTGCTGTAAAAGCGTATATCATATTTTTCTGATTATAAGATGCACCCTTATTTTGAAGGCAATGTTTTGGAAAAAATGTAGTCATATTTGTAAAGGTTTTATTGAAAAGAAACTCAATCTGATACACCCAAAATTTCACTTATCATGCTGGATGTTTGTTCTCTCAAGGAGGCTCTTTGTTTTGAACGTCTACTGTGGGGGGGGGGGGGGGTCAAGCCTCCACAGGCATCTCATCTATTGCTAAAGATGCTGGAAGAATGGTTGGTTCTTTGTACCACTTCAGTAAGTATCTGACTCTTTCTATTTTTACAAGAGTCAGATCAGACCAAAAATGGAGTATTAATGCCATATCTAGTCTGGAGCTGCCCAATTCTCACTTGCCATTATGATTGAGTTCAAGAGCATCTTATATGGGCTTGTGGGTGAGGAATTATTTTCTACCCTACAACCCCTTTCTTACAAACAAAATGTTGTGAGCCTCTCGCTGCTTTCTCACTACTTCCATGGCATTCCATTCTGATGAGTTACATTCTTAAGTCCCAATGAGCTTTACAACTGGGACCCATCATGCCACTTACACAGGTGGGAATCATCCCCATTTCTTTTGTATTCCTATAGTAAAAAGTACGTTTCATTCAGAAATTTTCTTTCCAAGTACTGCTGCTTTGTGAAACAGACTCCCAGCTGAATGGTTTTTCCAAGCATTACAATCTTAACCTTTTCATAATTAACCATTACCTTTCTTGTATAGCCCCACGAATTTCACTTCTTGCTTTTTCTTACAATCATACAATACTTTACAGTAACTGTAACTTGAGTAGCTCTTGCGCCTTGTATTGGGGGAACATTAGTATTAAAAATGCCTACAATTTCTCATTGCTTTTACTATTGCTTGGAAAGGAATCAGGTATTTCATTATTGGATTCAATATTATGATAAAAAGAGAATGTCATCCCCCTGTCTTATCCATTCTGTTACTGATACTACACTTCTTAAATGACTTTGTAGTGAGTCCTGATAAAAAGAAATAAAATATATAAACAAAAATAAAAAGAATCAGATTAAAATATGGCATTTGAACTTCATCTCCTGCTTTCTCTCTTTCCTTCTCTCGATATACATTTGTCTTAACTAATAAGAAGGCAACCCTTAAATAAAAAGAGGAAGAAGAAAAAACTGAACCCGGTTGAAGAACGCCATAAGTTTGCAGGATCAGAGCCTAAATAATTTCAGCTAACATTTTGATGTTAGCTCTCATTGAGTCAAGTTTTTAATTGACCAAAATTATATACATATATATTATAATTTTCCAGCATTCCTTTCTTTTCCATTTTTGTTTTCATAACGGAAGCTCTGTGTGAAGCCACCCTGATTTTTGGCATTTTTCATTCACAAATAAGTAGACACTTTTATTTGAAGGTTGCATTCTTGTCAGTTGAAAGAAATATAGAAAGAAGTTTAGAGAGTGAGAGAAAGACATGAGGTCCATGAATATGACAATAAAGATGAGGACAACAGGGTAAATAGTTACAATACCTCATCTCAGAAATATAAACAAAGAGAGAGGAGATAAGAGTTTTAAAGTGAAAACACTGTATTTTAATTTTAATTCTTTTTATTATTGTTTATATATTTTATTTACATTTTTTTCAGGACTCACTACAACTTAATAACTATAACCCCATTTTATTTTTCCAGATAAATTCGTCATCCACATGCACACCTCATAAAGTGTCAATATATTTCCTTCATCCAGTAGGGGATCATAGCAACATGTTTCTGTTGGAGTCAATTGTTGGATTCTTCTTCATAGAAACTACGAGAGGTTGCACTTGATTTATTAAACCGCCTGGTATAACAGCCAATTGTGTTTCAAACTATGAATGCCAATTTAAATATATTTATTTATAGCATGTGTACATAATATATGTGTATGTATATATATATATATATATATATATATATATATATATATGTATGTATGTATATATATATATATATATATATATATATTTTAATTAATTCATCGAGTCTGATAGAAACCTCTACAGAATGCAGAAAGCACTGGACGGCCGTTTACGTCCTATATTTGGGACTCATCAGCAGTGGCTTCCACTACCGAGTTGAAACCCTGACAGTTGGGTTGTTAAGCTGACATCATACCAACTGTCCCAAGTGGGCCTCGGTGACGAGATTCCAAATCAGACTCAACAAAAGCGCTAAGCTCACATATTCGTGGCGGAACTCGACTGAGATTCGCTATTACCATAGAGACTGTGCCCCCTGGAGCCACAACTACTATCACCAAACCGCTTTACCTGTAGCATTAGAAGCAGTTCAAGCGATGATAAAGACAATTAGTAATTAATCGGAGGGATTTGATAAATTTAATTAATTCATCGAGTCTGATAAAAACCTCTACAGAATATATATATATATATATATAAATTGGAAATATATATATATATATATATGAATTGAAATATATATATATATATATTTCCAATATATATAGATATATATATATAAATTGGAAATATGGATTAAATCTGACAAAATGATTAAATAAAGAACAAGTAGGAAAATAGGAAAATCTTTATAATTTTGACATATTTCGCTATTTATTTCGCTTCATGAGAAATTATATATGAATTGAAAGAATATGAATTAAATCTGACAAAATTATTAAATAAGGAACAAGTACAAAAATCTTTATAATTTTTCACTATTTAACTTAATCAGAAATTTTTGAGAATTTCCCCCAAAATTCTGATGAAGCTAAAATAAATATTTAAGCATGTCAAATACATAAAAAAAAAAGGCTGTTTCCCTTATATTAATCATATATATATAAATATATATATATATATATATATATATATATATATATATATATATATATATATATATTATAGGTAGATGGTTAGAATGTTCCTTTTCCAGCAGGTTCAAATCTCACCATGGTCGATTTGTCGGGAGGTGACTTCTTCCAGCGAGTCGATCTCAGCATGTGGCACCTTTGGAAAGTGCCTGAAAACCATACCACAGATTGAACCAAGCCTTGTGAGTGAAATTGGGTAGTTGGAACCCTTTGGGAGCCATTCAATGGTTCTGTTAACACAAAGTTATAAGTCATTGTGACTGAGGGTTTGAGTATGCTAGCCATGTTTGAACTATTGATCAAACTAGATAATGTACTTCCTCTCAGAAACTCTAATTAAGGTCTGCTCAGCATAGTTGCAGTATAAATCAATGGTGGATTCTGTGGGTATTGAACAAACACAAATATGCCTGGACAGGCATCTGCAACAGGATTTAGCTGGTTGACCTAGCAGATGGCATCCTTGGATACAAGTGGCTATCCACTGATATATATGTATATATATATATATATTAAAGAAAAACAGACCACTTTAAGGTACCATTATAATAATTTATTTCACCAGAGCCCTTTTAAAGGACGCCGGATCATCAAAGAGCACTTCCAAAAATAACACACCAAAGGCATGAATAACACACACACACATATATGTGTGTGTGTGTGTGTGTGTGTGTGTGTGTGTGTTATTCATGCCTTTGGTGCATAGGATGCAAGCAAATTTTTACATCAAGTTTTGGGGTAAACAGGTGCATCTTATACACCGAAAAATACAATACATAAAGAATGAAATATTTAAGATCTTTGAATTGAGAAAAAAATGGAGAACCAGACATAAAGACATTAATAAGATTTGCAAAAGAAATCTTTTCAAAGATTATGAACTGTATTCCATCCAAAAAGAATTTCCTGCAGTTCCTATACTCCTTGCAGGATTTCAAAGAAATTTTATCCTGAAGATATTTTGTGAAAGACTCAATACACAAATGGTAAGTGCAGCAGTGAAAGTATTTTCAAATATACAATAATACATTTTACCACTAAGGAAACTTTAATTGCATACACACAAGTCCAGGGGAGAGAGGATGCGTATGTTAAAACAAATATTGGCTAAAATAGTAACAATGAAGAAAATAGTGGGGAAAGAGAATTAACAAAAGTACTTAATGCTTTGAAATTGTATTTAGTTCAATCATTGTTTTTTTTTTATTGCAAGTCATAGTGTGTTTTGTAATGAATAATTTTAGAAGATAAAATTTTATATACAAAGAAACTGATATAAGTTTGAATATTATTTTATTTTTATTTGTTGATATTCTATGCCAGACAGGAAAAGAAGAAACGATGTTTAACTAGAGAAGAAAGAGATTCCAAATAGAAGATTTTCTACAATTGTTAAGAATACATGTCTTGAATTTGTTTATTATTATTATTATTGTAATAGTAGTAGGCATCTGTCAGTCTGGGGAGACAATATAGATCGCTTGGTTGGCTAGTTAATCCCTATTGTAAATGTTACTTCACCACCCACAGAACTAATCTGTACTTTATACTGCAATTATACTAAGTAGACCTTAGTTACATTTCCTGGGAGAAAATGCACAGACTAGTGTGGTCAGTAGTTAAATATGTCCAGTATACTGATAACCTGTCACAAAAGACCTGTGATTTTGTGCTAGTACAACTATTGACGGCTTTGAAACAGGTTCATTTACCCAAATAAATTCACTGGCCAGACTTGGGCCAACATGTGGTATGGTTCTGGGGTGCTTTTCAACTGTGTGGCATGTTGGGATTGTCTCCCTTTGTAGATATTATTAAAAAGTCACCTCCTTGACAAGTGAACCATGAGGAAACAATAAGAATAAGAATACATTATGTGACATGGCAGTTATAAATTTCTTAATAATAATAATAAATGTAAATGGCACAGCCACTTGAATCTGAGGCTGCCAGATTAATTAATCCCCATTGCATATGCCTGCTCAGGCACATTTGTGTTTATTCAACACCAACAGAGCACACCTGTGGTTTATACTGCAACTATGCCAAGCAGACCTTAGTTACAGTTTCTGGGAAAGAGTGTGTTATCTAGCATGATCAACAATTTGAACAAGGCTTGCATACTCAAACCCTCAGTCATGATGACTTGTGACCTTGTGCTAGCACAAACATCAATAGTTCCTAAAGGTTCTGTCTACCCAATTTCATTCACAAGGCTTGGGTCAATCCATTGTATTGTTTTCAGGAACTTTCCAAAAGCGTCACACGCTGCAATTGCCTCCTCTAGACTGATAACATGGGCCAACATGTGGTATGGTTTTGAGGAATTTTCCAAGAGTGTGGAATACTTGAATTGTTTCCCCTGGTAGATATTATCAAAAGTCACCTACTTGACAAATCAACCATGATGAAACAGTAAGAATACATTTTGTGACATAACAGTCATTATTTTCTTAATAATAATAATAATAATAATAATAATAATAATAATAAATGCCCAGACATGGCACATAAGGCTTCTAATCATAATTGATTAGAAGTGTTAAGATATACATTCTGTCTTGCTCAATTAAGATGGGCCACATTAAATATCCCATTTAGTATTTGTTTGTCAGTTGCCTAACCTTAACTAGTTGCACATGTACCCTAGAGGTGCATATACACATGAGTGGGACTAATGTGGGCACATCACTACTGGGTGTCAAAAGGATTATTTTTTTTCTTTCTTAAGATTAAAGGCTGAGACAGCCAAGGCGACTTTGGAGTCACATACACTTAATTATAGATTAATTACTTCTGTACCCCAGGGTAACTTTTGTTGGCATGCTGCTCCCTCTCACTCAATATTATTATTAGTAGTAGTAGTATTAATAATACATTTAATTACTCCATCTAATGGTGTTCAATAGAGATTTTGCATTGCAAACTGTGTCTTTCAAAGACAATATTAAAATGAAAGAAAAAGGATTATGCTATTGTATTTTACAGATTTGTTAATTTGATGAAGAAATACATATGTAAACATTGGTATACAAGACAGAGGGTAAATGAATTGTACATTTTCAAGACCACTTTGAAAATTTTCAAGGCGAATTCCTTCTGAACCCTTTTAAAATTTCATGGCACTAATTTCACTGTTGAAATTGCTAGTTGTAACCATAAGTTCAATGCTAACTGTTTTTTCTCCAGCACTTCTGACTTGTGGAATTTTAAGCCAGCTTCCCGCTTTTCTGTTAACTGCAATCATCAAAGATTTAAGTGCAATATCAATGATCATTTTCTGTCTGTCTGAATACTCATCTTTTGTTGTCCTCTCTGTTTCTTTAATTCTCAGTAATCCCTTGTATCCTAATGTTTTTGCCCAAACGTACTATATATAAATGTGTGTCTGTGTATGTTTGTGTACAGGTAATTAATTTTCTCTTTTTAGCTAAAATTAAATTCACTAACATAAATGAAAATTGCAATGGCTTCTTTCATGACTGATAATTGTCATAGCAGCCATTTTATTGATGTTGCTGATCAAAGTTTAGTTATTAACAATGTTCTAGCTTTTATAACTTGTCTTGAGAGATAGTAGAAAGTCCTAATTATGTATATGAGAAATTTATTTATATAATGATATATGATAACTGCATATAATAATTAAGCACACATGCACACAGCACAGATGAAACAAACACAAATATCACTGACTGAAGAAAAGTAATAATGTCTAAAATTGTCAGTGTGCAACAGCATTCATTTTATGCAGGGCCCAAGGATAAAAGCTGTCCCAGGGCCCTGCATAAAATGAACACTGCTGCATGCTGACAATTTTAAACATATTTTAAATGTCATTACTTCAATCGATGTTGTATGTATTTGTTTCATCTATGTTGTGTGCAAGTGTGGGTGGGTAGATATATGTATGTTTTTTTTTTTTTATGTTGGTGCACCTGGGGACTTCTGTCCAATTTCCTTGTGCATTGCACAGTGACAAAAGAAAAAAAAAATCTATTCCAATCATTCAATATCTGGAACAGTATGGCATGAGATGCCCATGAGAAAATAATTTTATAATAGATAT